>WBMY01031620.1:436271-488391 GCA_013397315.1 Donacobius atricapilla
TATTGGTGCCTCATTGTCTTTTGTTGAAAAAAAAAAAAAAAAGAAAAAAAAAGAAAAAAAAGAAGAAGTGAGATTTTAAAGTAAGAAGGAAAAAGCACCCAGAGCTTGAGTTACCCATCCTGTAAACTGTGCTTTATATCTTCTTACATGCCTTCCCCCCCACTCCTACTTGCAGGAAAACAAGATGTAGATATCCCTTTTACACATTTGTGTACTTGAAAGAACGTGCATTCTGACGAGCTTATGCTGGGGACTACTATTCTTTATGTTTAGCCCAAAATCTCAGCATCTAAGATTGAAAAAATCGAAGAGCTTATTGCTGTACACAGAATTAACACCTCGCTTTGGAAATGAAAGCATAGTCATAGTCATTAGCCATGTCAATATTTCTCCAGAATCTAGTTTCATAAAAAATGAAATACCTGCATGAGGTATTTTTGCTGGGATTTAAAAATGGGCCATCTGTGCCTATGAATAATGGAACTGTCAAAGAACTGGGTACCAAGACATGGCCATACACTTTATTTTTGATGCCTAATGTTAAAAACCCATAAAACACATGAGAGGGGAGCTGAAAAAAATTCCTTTCAACTTTCTAACTCATTAGCTTTTCTGAAGAACTATTTGTGACTGGGTAGCCGAGCTCTCTTACTGAGATGATCCGATGCACAACTGCAGCCTCCCAGTCAACTCTAGACAGGCGAAATATTTTCTAATTTTTTAGGAGTCAAAACAGAATAAATATTCCAAGTTACCAGACAAATAAATAAACAGTGTGGGTATTGGATTGAACACAAACCCCCAGGGGGGGTGGTTTCCTACCACATTCTATTCTTCAGGGACAGGCAGCATTACAACAGACAAAAATCAATTTTCTGTCCTTGCAACTTCAGTATTATCTACTATTATGTACTAAAAGTCTTAAGCCAGTAAAATCATTGGCTTAATATAGTAATGGAAGCAAATGATCAATTTTTCCCCCTAATATTTGCTGCTCCTTGCCCTGTGATTGATTACAAGTTGAATGTCTGCTTATTTACCGAGATTATAGTTCTCTGCATATACTGGCCTAGAACCTATTCTATTTTTCTTGCTGACTTAAATAGGAGCAGGATTAGATCTCTGATGGAAGCTTTACTGCACAGGAGGCATTGATTTGAGAGATTAGAAATACACTGTGGTGACAAAAGATATTCGTCATCACAGCTGAGCAGAGCAGGTTCCAAGACAGTCTGTTGAGAGCCCGGGGTGTTTTCATCAGCCTCTGTCATTTTTTTTCCCCAAAGCAGAGTTGATTACAGAGCTTCATTTTATCAGTAAACTGGAATGGCATTAAGTAAGTGATTTGTTTGTGCCATGGAGTATTCCAAGGACAGGGAAGAAAGACATTTTCTTTATTTGGAAAAGAAAACAGTAACGTTAAAGGCACAATCTCCTGATTTAGTGTAACACTGGCATGAAGAAAACTCAAATCCAGCTCTGGGATTCCACTGTCAGGCAACACCTGGAGTGTTGTTCCAGCCAGATTTAGGCATTAGGTAGAAAAGCTGCCGTCAGGAATTCCACTTTTCCTTTTGGGAGCAACTTGAAGAAATGCTGTGGCTGGATATGGATTAACTTTTCCCAAACTAATGGGCAGGTACAATTTGCTCTAAGCTGACTATATACTGCAGCCTTTTTTTTAGAAACTGTGAATTTTAGGAACACAGAGACTAAACACTAACTCTCTGCTCTGTATGTGTATAAATTCCCTTCATAATAACTAAAACACGGCACTGAGTTAATTCTAGAGAGCACTCTCAGAGAGACACAGAAAGAGCAATTTTTTTTCTCCTCTCTTCCGGCTGACTTTATCAGAAACTAGAATTGGAATGGTACAATCTTTGCCATCATGGTCAGAGACATTTACATTTACAGAACTGAACCACAGAAGATGCATTTTTAAGTAAGAAGGTTCTAAACTATTATCTAGAAAAACATCTGGAGAAGAACAGTGTTACTGGAAATGTGGAATTTTCTTGAATATTCATAAAATTACTGTGTCACAAGTCTACAGAATGGCTCCATGGATTTTGCTTTACAGTTACTTTACTCAGCCTATATATGAGATATATAAAATTCATGTATTACTGGGAGGTCTAAGGATCATGCCCTGTGTTGGGATATCAGCAGTATCAGTAAAAACATAACAGAAGGAGCATACAAATTTGAATGAAATTTTGGGCTGATTTATCATTTAAAGGGCTGTCCACACAAAAATAGCATCAACTCCTTGATTCTTTTCAATCCATGTCTCAGTTTTTCTAGTAACAAATAATGTTTTCTAAGCCTTTATACTGCAAACAATTAAGCATTTATGAAAATTTGTTTACAGGAATCTCTTAAGTGTAGCTATTTCTTTATAAAACCTCCATATTTAAATGAGCTCAGGCTAAAGATTTAATTATCTACAACTAGCCCTAGTTAATCCCCACAGAGATCTAGATATTTATTATAAATGTGTCTTTTATGCATTTAATTGCACATTGCACTTTGTTGAAACTTGCGTTTTTATTTATTCCCATCAAAGTATGCAAATCTGGAAGATTCTATTAAATCCTGAATAAAAATACTGTTGAAAACAATATTCCTAATGTATTCTTAATTATGCAGTGCTTAACTCATTCCTCTAGACAAATATTTTAGTAGCTATTGTACTTTAAGGATTTGCCATAATTGAGATTTTAAAGATTCAAAATTTGCATCCTTTTTATTGTTTAGATGACTGCAAGTTTAGATGTTGGAACAAACTATTTTATTCCACAGATAACTAAAGATTTGTGAAGCGGATGCTATAGTTTTTACTAGATGAATTGATATAGTGGAAAAAGCAGATAAGTTTTCTATTCTGTCCCAAGTAGACCACTAGAAAAGCTTTTGTGCACGGAAGACTGTGTGCTGAAGGAGTCTAATGAATCAAATTCATTCTGTTTACAAACTTTGTCTAATTTATGTCTACACAGCACCATCACCTTAATTACAGTGAAAAAAAAAGTTCATTAATTTATCTGCAATTGAGTACAGGGCATTCAGATTTTGGTACATGTCTCAGCACATTAATGCTAATGTTTTTATGAATATGAAAAACACTCTTTATATTAAAAAAAAACAGATCCAGTGTTAGCTCTCCCTGCAATGGGATGGGAATTTCAATATCAAAGGCAGCAGGAAATCTCTGCTTAAACACACTTTAAGTTTTCATAGATCTTTAGTAATCTGCAGGCTCTTAGGAAGCTTTGTCCTTTACTGAACTCCATTTCCCACAACTCACTATAACCCCCAACTTGAGATGATTTAGGTCATCATCTATAAAAACCAGAACAGCTTTAAAGCATGCTCTTCTTTGTGGAATAGACTTTTAATAAAGCCTTTTTTTCCCCCCATTTACATGTTTATCTCATTTGTTGTTCTTTAACAATACCTGGAAATAAAAAAATGGAAATAAAACGAAAATATGAAAATATAGCAACTCAAATTAACTTTCTAATCTGTCCATTCCACCCAAAAGCATTAAACCAGCTAAAAAACTTGTTACATGGCCATGCTGGAGCACTATTTCTCATAAATTTTAATATATGTATTTTAATTTTAAAGAAGTCGAGACCTTTTTTCCTACATGGGCCAAATTACTTCCATGTCTTCTTTATGTCAGAAATATTCATGCAGAACATTTGTTTTGAAAGGACACCCTGGTAAACAATCACATTTTACTCATGTTCATCTATTAAATATGTTTGGACTTGCAAGTAATCAGATGAAGAGGGGAAATCTTTATTGGAGGGAATTCAAATTAATTCAGCACCTTTCCCTGCCAATGAGTTTCTTTTTCTTTGTGAGTAGAGATGTGACTTCCTGTGGCTGAAGGAAATCTGAAAGCAGCTGCCGTGGTCTGCACGTTTCCCTCTTGACCCATTATTCCTAAAAGCCTCCATCCCAGTGCTCCAGATCTGAGCTCCCCGGGGTGCGCTCTTTGCTGTGGCCACTCTAGTCACCTTATATGCAGATTTTCCTTCCGTTTCCTCGGCCTCTGATGAAACCAAGTAATTGCTGAGAGCTGTATCAAACGGTGTGCAGGGTCGGTTTCAGGTGAAGGATGGGGGAAAAAATAACTTTGGTGATGCTGTGAAATAGAGAACTTTCCACGTGCCACTGATCTAAGGGATTATGCCATGGAGAAAAGGCTCTACTATGATAGATCAGATGTTTTGATTAGATTTTTTAACCACTTGCAGTGAAACCAGGTTTCCTGTAGAATTGTCCAGAGTTTTCCCTGAAAAAAGGGTCCCCACGTAAAATCTCACTCTAATAAATATTGGGTTTGAAATGTCAGATTAGAAACCTGAGTGTGGGATCAGTGGTTGCAGCTCTTGAAAGGCAAATCATTATATACAATGTAATGGTGTGAGAATGGAAGAGAAAGAAAAAGCTTTAACCAAGGTTTAAGAGCTTCCTAATTCCAAATGTGGGTCCACTACTGGCTGACCCTGAGGTAGCTTGGAGTGAGATAAAGCACTTCTTTTTGTTGCATTTCCCAACTAAGATTTGATCTTTTTCATGGGAAGATTTTGCCATTATAGCATCAGCACTATCTTCACTTCAGTAAGCCTGAGAGGTGAAAACCTGTTTGCTTTACAGAAATACCAGGTCAGCTGAACCCTTTTGGAGTCACAGAGGAGAAATCCGTGGAAGGCAGGAGGGGAATGCATCTCCCAGGACAACTACAGCTGCACCAAGGTTGTCCTATTCCTGCCTGGAGAACTGCCTGAGAAACTCAGCGAGTTAATAAAGGTAACAATAATCCCCCAGAAGATCTTCCTAACTGATGCTCTGACACAGAATCAAAGCCCACAGGATAAGTATCAAAGCCTCAAACTTGAGATTATGTTGCAGAAAAAAAAAATCAGTCTTATGAGGTTATAGAGCATAGAGAGAAAGTCACTCCATCTGGGATTCATTCTTGTCAGGAATTCCCTTCTGTGATGCTATTTACAATCAAAATGGCAAAAGCATCTTAGCTTGATCAAGACAGAGACACTACAGCTTTATCCCTCAGATTCAGTCCTGTAGTGCAGGAAAAACCTTTAAGTGTCAGGTTTTATTTTTTCCATGCTTGAACTTCGCATCTTTTGCCTTCCTTTATATGACAGATAATGAATACAAGCTTTATATCAAGTCATTTTGATAA
The DNA here is from genome assembly GCA_013397315.1 of Donacobius atricapilla. Lineage (NCBI taxonomy): Eukaryota > Metazoa > Chordata > Aves > Passeriformes > Mimidae > Donacobius > Donacobius atricapilla. Next base: position 441,496 of record WBMY01031620.1, read on the forward strand.
GAAAATAAGCCTAACCAGGTCAATGATGTTAGCGAGAAAATGTTCTACAAAGAAGGGAAAAATAAGCAATTTGTCATTTGTTAAAATGAGCCGTTTGTTCCCAAATGCTGTTGGGTCACTGGGTCAAAGTAAGTTTCAATCACTGTGTGTATTTGTTCAGGTATTTGTGCGCTTTTAATTTGCACTACATGTCATGGCATCACATAAATTTAATAACTTTTACAGCGGCAACACAGAGGCTGATAAAAAATTCTGCGCTTTCACCTATTTTTTTTTTTTGTTTGTTTTAAGGCTGAAGGCAAAAAAATAGAGAAGAACTGACAAGAAATGTCCTTAAACGAATTAAAATGAGTTGATGTATGCAGAAATATTTTTCTTTTTGATTTATTAATCATAGATTCATCCAAGCTGTAAGGGACTTTGCAAAGTCATCCGGTCACACCTCTAGCTCAAGCCAAGATCAATAGTGAAATCAAACTACATTGCTCCGGGTTTTGGCCAGTCAGGTCTCAACCCTCCAAAGACGAAGAATCTTCTGATTAACTGAATTTGAGCATTCTAGTATCTCATTTGTATGTTAATAACGGCAATATAAATGTCATATTTTACATGTTACTTATTCCTTTAATTGAAAAAAACCCAGTATTTCCAAGTGTCCCACAGTATTTTGGTAAAATGAAGTTCCAGTATCCATGCCCCCAAAAGAGTACTTTTAATTACATATATTATTTTTATTTCCTGACCATAAAATTTTGAGAGGTTAATATTTATCTGGATGAACATTTCTTGGTGTCAGCTTTCTTTCCCAACAGGGCAAATGGATCTAAATTCAGTTTCCTGGTAGAAAGTATAATAGGTAACACAGGCAGTTAATTACTTCTTTGATGAAGTCACTTTTCAAAAGACAGAGAGAGTTTCTTTGGATGAGGATATAATCAAGAAACAGAAGATAGTTTCTTTCCTCTAGAGCACCCATCAGCATTCATCCAAAAAGACCTTTCTGGTTTTTTTCTCAAGACCCTATTTCTAGTGCACCTGGAATATATTAGTGTGCTTTCTGCCATCCTTTTTAATCTCTGCTTTGTACGGTTGGGTTTTTTTTTTCTTTTTTCCTATTAAGGGTCTCAGGTGAGAGAGACCCATTTGTTAGTTCCCTTTTTTGCAGACCAGCAGGATAATCTGGAAAAGGCTCCTTACCCTCCAGTTCCTTGCTGGTGTTTCCATTGGAGTGTGACTGGTTTGATAAAAGCTCCCAGTAATTTCATGGCTTCTAATGATTTTCTTAGGAGAGCAGCAGTGGTGAGGAGCAAAATGTGTGAGTAAACATGAGTCATAATAGAGGGCACAGTGCTTCGTAGATTAAAATAATCCTTCTATTTTGGTTTCTTGAGAAGATTCAGCAATTAACTGATGTGGAATGGGCTGATCTTTTCATCTTTTGGAATTCTCATGCAGGCAATAATATCTTGTTAAATATGGAGAACAGAAGGATGTGAAATGAAAGTACAGCAAAATAGCTTTTGACTTGCGGCATAATCATGGGTATAAAGAGAAAACACACCCATCACACGATTTTTTTGTGCTTGTCCTACAAAATGACCACAAAATCCATTATGCTTGGGCAATTTCTCAACCAGCATATTTTGCAATAGTGATACAAAACACAGTATTTCAATCAGTTAACACAAGTAAAATCACAGACATCTAAAATCAGACTGAAATATTTAAATTTTTTCAGAAACTTAAATGCCAATAAAAAATTAATAAATGTTATCATAATCTTGGAAAGATCCCACACCTGCAAAGAGCCTTGAGTTGAAAGTGTTGGTGACCATTTTTTCTTTTTACATCTGCCCAGAGTTTTCGTTGTTCACATATGCAAACTCTCCACCTGAACAATATCTTCTACATAAAAACAGGCTATTTCTTTCCACACTTTTTGACCTACCTACTCTACACAGTTTAACTGACCACAGTTCCTACCTCTCCATAGAAACGGGAATATTTTATAAGTTAGGTATTAAGAAGGTTTTCATCCAACAGATGCAGATTGCTTTCAAAATTGCCATCATTCTCTTCTCTTTCCTCTTTGTGCTGTCAATGAACAGATTAAATGTAAAGTTTTATCGTTCTCAATTCCATCCATTGATTCAACTTTTTTATGTCTCAACAGTCTAAAATAAGAGATGTTTCATGACAGTAAAAGGCAGTTTGCCAAGATCCTGCCCTGCAAGGTACCTGCAGCCCTCTCAGCTTATCTCTTGCAAAGTTAGTAGCTTTTCTTTATCTCATCACTCAGCATGGGAATATTGGTAATTTTTTTTTTTTTGTGTTAGGAGAAAAGACACAAATATTTGCATATTTAATTTTTTTTCTAATTATTTCATAATCTCTTAAATTTTAACTTTCAAAATTGTAGCTGACTCCACTGTGCCAAAATCACTTGGAGTTACCTGCCACATGATCCATTTTACTGATCTGAAAGATTTCTGAAAGATTGTGCATTTTATCACCTCCTCTATCTGAAGCAATACCACACTAAACCTTTACCATCATTCTTTATCGATTTTTTCATACAAACTGTTTCCCAAAAAAACTCTGGTCTGTCAAATTTATACTGAAAATATACTCGGCTATTAAGCTTTGTTGAAATTAATACTGTAGCAAAACATCTTTGTGTACTTTTCAGAACAATGTATTCCACTGTAAGCTAAAATATTTTGAATATGACTGTCTAATCTTTATTGCATCAGTTTTACCAATTGTCCTATGTCACTTTCATGCACTTTTGTATTACTTACATTGATTATCTTTAGTTGTTTTTCTGGCAATTTATTTATATTATATACTTTATTCTTCTGAAGCACTGTGGACACCTGACAAACATTTGGCCTGATGTGTTGAACCTGCTTTACCCATCAGCCTGAATAAAAAGCAGAATCCTGATATATTACCCTATTTGATAATAAAGTCATACATAGCACCAAAGAGTAATCGCAAGATATACCAAGACAAGATGATCTTGTCATTCACAACTTTAAAGAAATCATTTTATTATCTGTTGACAAGGATCTTTTACATTATGACTGGTTTTTCTTAGTTTTCTTTCTCTCTTCAGATGATGATACCTTCAAAATCCCTGAATTGCTATTTCAGTGCAGATTTCATCATTTAGATAATTTAATCATTTAATCATTCTCAATTCTTGAACATCTGTCCAAACCCAGTTGTTTTCAATGACTCCTGCATGAGACACATGTAATATTACCTGGCCAACATGGCCCTAAAAGGGATGCACTGTCTCACTAAGTCCTGTTCCTTGAAGTGGTTACCATAATTTCCAGCATAGCTTTCATGCAAAAAGTTTTCCTACCTAACAATCTAAACACATCTCTTTTCCCTCAGAAATTTCCTAGGGAACATTTTAGCATCCATTTGCTGACACCCTCTTAACACAAATGCATAGTTGCAATAAAAAAGCACTTCAGATTTAAAAAGTAGATGCTATCATACAGTGTCACTGCGCTAAAAGACAAACATCTCTCTTTCCAAATTTCTGCTATTTGGAAAAAGAGCACATTTGTTTTCAATATGTATTTGCACAGAGGAAGGCCAAAAAGTTATGTTTCAGGGGGCCTGGCCAGCTTGGTATTGCCTTGAATTAGGGGTTTTTAAAAAGGGTGTGCAATGCCTGGAAGATACTTTATGCATTGTACATGTTTAAGGTTTCAATGTTATGAACATGAACATAATAAAAACCCCAAACCATCTTCAACTGAGATAGCATTATTTTATGTGTGTATATATATATTTATTTATATGTATATATATATATATAATATAGACATACATGGGCAATAAAATCCTCTCCCAGTTAGCCTAATTTTGATGATTTGGGAGTCTGAAGCAAATCCTCACTCAGTGTTCGATAAATGGGTTCATTTCACTTCGAAGGCTGGCTGTAGTTGAGGGTACTTTAGAGATGCTGGTGAAAGTTTAATGATGGAGGCTACATATTTAATGAAAAGGCAAAATTTCACTATTGACTCAGAAAACTCAATCCTAATACTTATGTAATAAATAAAGCACTTTGTTAGTAAATTATTCTAGATACGGTTTTTTTGGTGGGTTTTTTTTTTGTGGTTTTTTTTTGTTTGTTTGTTTGTTTGTTTGTTTGTTTGTTTTTTCTTTTTTGCTGTTGTTGTTTAAAGTCCATTTAACTGATGCCACCACAATTTTTTGGTTGTCCCATTTTCCAACAGACCACCTGTCAGTTCCTGTTCCTGGACACAATTACAAATGCAGCCCAGAATGTGGGGAAGGGAATGCAGAACAGATTGAACACTGAGGGGAATCTGAGCAATGCAGCTCGCAGAGGTGAAAATGTGCAAGCCTGCTGACAGACTGGAAGGGAGGAGAAGGGAGCCAAAGGAACTGGAAAATGCAGCCAGAAAACATGTGAGACGGTACAAAAAAAGCCAGACTCATAGCAATTTGGAAATAATAGTTATTTCTAAAAGGGAGCACAGTTCAAGGATGCATGATCATAGAGAATGGTCTACAGATATTTATAGTAGATACCATTGCTGCTATTAACAAGTCCCCAACTAATTAAACAAATACTCTCTACATTTAATACAGTATTTTAATTAAGCTGTAAATAGTCATGGTTATGGTTAATGCCAAAAACATTGTGAACTTTCTGCTGGAAAATGGATTTCAGTATCTGTCTACAAAGAAAACAAGAGTAGACATTTTCCTTTATTCTTGCCTAATTCCAGGATTCACACAGTAAAATTTCTTTAGTAGTTTTGTGTAGTGTTATTTTTTTCCCCCAGTTAGCTGAAATCAAACAACTTTTTAACAGGGTATGATATCAGATACATGCAATATACTGTCCCATTGATTGAAGACTAATTTCCCGGTGTTCGGAGTAGAGAAAAATGCACAGAATGTCTAAAAGGGAGAACAAGACACTCTCATAATTCTCAAAGTAGAATCAGATTCCAAGGAAAGAAATCATTCTTATGTCAGTTGTCTATAAGGTGCTTAGAATTAGACAGAGCTTCCTTTTTGGAAGATATGTAAATAGATCAATTCACTTCAAAAGGAAATCCTTAGTGTTTCATTTTATTTAAAAATCGTATGGATATGGAAATGAATTTTCAGCTACAACTTTTTATTGACTTTGCTTGTCCTTAAAATGTCTGTCCTTCCAGCTGCACTTAGGCAACACCTGAGTTCCTGTTGTAAAATGCTACAGATTTCTGATAAAATGTTCTTTGTGAAGCCCCCATCCAGGATGCGTGGGGAGCTGGATCCATGGATGCAGACTGTAAAAATTAAGGGCACAAGGAGAAACATGCCTGAAGCTAAAGATACAGATTTTTTTTTTTTTTTTTAATATGAATAGCTCTCCTGTGCTTCCCTCTCTGACAGAAAGTGCAATAAGTAAAAAAAAGGTGATAAAATTTATTCTCCTGTTTTCTTTAATAAGCGAAAAAAGAGGTGGGGAATCCATGAATGGTAAGAACTTTGCATTTGACTTTAATTTAAGGTCTCAAAATGTACTTTACTCTTTAAAAGGATTTAAAAGAATCCTGGGATTAAGAAAGTTGCTGCCTCAAATACCATGTCAGCCAGCACTGGTTGTGGCATTACTTTAGACAAACTAAGATTCTGAATAAAAGTTTTCTTCTCCTAATGCCACATTCCCAAGGGTAATGAAAGTAATCACAAACTGTATCACACAAAGCTCTGAGCTTTACAGGGCTGTGTTTCCTTTGCAATAAGAACCACACAGGATCTAAAAATGGTTGAATGCCACTTAAAGGAATCCAGGTGGGATGTAATTGATGCAGAATTTTTATAGCACTGTTCAACACTCTTTACATGTTGTACGCCTAAGTATCACTCCTAAGATGTAAACAGCTTTGATGTATCAGTGCAAATGTAAAATGATCAAAAACGAGAATTAAATATTCAAATTTTGTAATGAAGTGAAATTTCAAGAAATCAAAGCATAGGGAAAAGCCAAAAAATCTACCCAAAGTAACTGAAAACTGTATAAAATACCCTCAGAATTGCAGAGAAACAATTTTCACTAATCTCCAGAAATATTTGTGGTGTCTTTGATATCCTTGACCTTATTCTTTAATCACAACTTAGAAGCTAATCCATTTCCTCATCAATAAAATCACAGAAAAGAGTGATTTCAACAAAGTATTTTGCTTCTTAACATGTGATTTAACACTTATTGCACATTTCTTTGAAAATAGTTCAGTTCTACATGGCAACTACAACAGTTGTACTTAAAATTACCACTCCAAAAAAGGAATTAGCAAAGTAATTTCAAATGCAACCCTTTGCTTTAGCTAAAATTTGGAAGCTTTCCAAAAGCATCCCCTACTTGATTTTTAACATCAAAATTTAATAGTATACTTTTCCATAACTTTACAAGAATTCTAAAATTCTCACAAATCATAAAATCCTGGTAAGTCAGCATATATAATTAAGTATTTTGAACCTCTACACAACTTATGTATCAGCGGGATGTAGGTTAAAAGTTGAACACAATTATAAAATTTCATTGAAACATTCACTGAACATTAAAGTGCTAGAAGATCTTGGACCACAGCTCATATAAATATTAAATCATTCTTGCACTGCTCTCAAAAAAATGTCCATTCTCAGTTTAAACTTCTGTTGTGATTAGTTGGTGGCAAGGGAACTAAGGCAACCAAAGTAAGGCTGTTTTATTTTACTTACTCCCATTACATCACTAATAGTTGCTTTACTTTGTGACGAGAAAATACAAATAGGAGTATTGAAAAGAAAAAACCCCTTTTTTTCAGTGGAACAGCTGAAGAGAACATTTTTCTGGGGCTGCAAGCCAAATAAGCTTCCTAGGCCTCTGTTCTCTCTGTAACATAATGCAGTTGACCATACCCATGTATTTAGGTTAACTGATGTTATTCTATTTTTGTCATTTTGTCAACCAAAACTGCAATGTATTGCCCTTAGTAAGTGTTCCTGTGCCTAAATTTGTCTTCACTGAAGAAGTTTTTCTGTAATTTTTCTGACTAACCTTAACTCTGAGGACAGAAAACACGTGATGAGTATTTTAAAAAGTCCTGCTATATACAAAAGTACTACCCAAAACGGCATAAATATGATAGCAGTGAAAAACCGGCCTCAACTATAAGGATTCAAGCTTTACCCTTACACAGATTTATCTCATTGCTTGTGATTTATATCCCTTTATTTTATTGTATATTCATAACTTTAAACTACATGCAGGAAGTGACAGTACTCTAAGGGAGTCTAGAGATATAAAAGTTAATAATCACAGATTATAAATGATCTCCAGCTCAGGCAACTAGGTTGTAGATTCAGGATGATTCCCATGAGGAGGGAATATTCAGATCAAAGTCACTGAAGCAACTCTTACCTGTTATCCTGGCTCTTCTGCAGCAGTTAAAGCAGAAAATCCTTCAACCTTATAAGAAGTCATCAGAATATCAAACAAAAAAAAAAAAAATTATGAAGAACAAAACATTTTCCCTCAGGAAATTTCCTGCACTGACCCATGTGGGAAAAAAAAACCAGATTGTTTTCATGATCATCAAGCAGTGATTGTATACTGTGGGTAAATCAGCAAGACTTGAGATAAAGTCAAATTTCTCATTGCACTACCACCTGAAATACATTACAGAGAATTAGATTTTTTACTGAGGTGGTTTGCTGCATGTTTGTCTAAACATACTACAGTCTGACTAAAGATATACAGTATTCTGCAGGTGAGTGCTTCTGCAAGAACTTCTCCACTGCATTTTTCCTTTTTTTTTTTTTTTTTCCTCTTCAAGAAATGTGTAAAATTTCATAGAAGCTCACCTTTCTTTTCCAATTGCTTTTGATGCGTTTTATTTTTAGAAGCAAAGGGAAAAATGCCACAGCAAGAGAGCCTCGGAAATTTAAAGCCTGAGGTAGGGCACTGAAGGGACAAATTCAAACACTGGGTTTTACTGAGCAGCACAAAGAGTGAAGTAAATTCCAGAATGTGCTGTAAGCTCGGAATAGGTAATTGTACAACTCAAGCGGGCCCGACCTAAGCACACACAACCCTGGAGGAGTGTGATCTATATGCACATCTCATGTCCATATACAGTCATGACTGTATATATAAAACTCAAGTGGCTGCACATTGCAGAAATAACCAGCTTTTGAGCTGACAGCTCTTAACTACAGCTGCTGAAAAATACAGCTCCTGTTATATTCCGCTGTGGAGAACTGAAATACTGGAAAAACAGCACGTGTTTTTGGAAGGAGTCTCTTCAGAATCCTGCTCCTAAGGCTACGTCTGCGCCAGTGCCGTGCCAGGGCTGGGCAGGGGCTCACAGCTGCTTTTTTTTCCTAACTGCTTACATCTGTGATCATTCTGACACAGGATGGATACACAAGGCCAGCTCCTTACAAAATTTACACATTAAAATTTCTTTTTTAACTTTTTTTTTTTTTTTTTTTTAATTTTAAGGTTCACNTCACTTCCAAAGAAATTCCTATACCTTTAAAGATCGGCACATTTAAGTGTTTTTGTAAGGTAAAGTTTCAAGCGCTTCCACTACACAAGTAAATAGCAAAAAAAAAAAAAAAAAAGATTGCCAAAGAAAGTAGTTTCTGGATTTATAGACTAAAACCTGCTCGTTCCCTAGTCAGAGACTCAGGTAAGAACAAGTATTTAAAACAGCTTTGTGGAGACACCCATCTTCAAAGCCAGGGCACAGATCCTGGTTTATTTAATAGCTCAGACACAATTTCATTAGCTGTGCATGAAGTGCCTGTGTTGAATTTACATGTAGACATCTTATTCGCTTTTAAGTGGTTTGAAAATCTTAATTTGTGCTGGCTGCACAATGCAATTTGGTACAAAGACCTCAGAGAGCTTTTTCTCCTGGGAATGGTACATTCCCAGGAGCAAGGCTGTGCGGAAACACAAGCAGAGTTTTTGACAGCACCCCGGTCCAGGTTTTTTTTCTCCTTAGATAACAAATTCTGCCCTCACATTCTGCCTGTTGGTGTGGGTTTGGGGCTGCATTGAATTGGCTACCCCACTTGTGGCTCAGGTGGTGGCTTTGTTGGATTTTGTCAAAAATCTCCACAGTTTTTGCTCCAACGGGCAGCTGAAAGAGTCCCCCAAGACCTTCACCTGCAGGTGAAGCTCATGGTCCTGTTCACTGCCATAAATCAAATACTGCATTACATGGATTAGCACTGTTATCAGTTACGGCAACTCCTACACCTGATTTTATCCGGAGGAATTCTAACATTTGAGTTTCCACGGGGAAAAGAGCAAAACACATGGGATTTCATTATGTCTCTTCAGCTTTCCTTAACAGATGCAAAGCTCAGTATGGGCAGTGGGCCTTCGATCAGGAGGGCAGAAAGCCTGAAGGCAAATGTCTTTGGGCAGCAAGAGCAGAGAGAAAGAAACTGAAACAAGAACAGCAAAAGCAAGACAAATCTTGATGCAACCACAAGGACAGTGAAAGCAATTGCCCTTAGTTATTTTGTCATGGGATGAAAAGCTAAAGCTAATCCCCTTAGCTTTCCCACATGGAAGTGGAATCCAAAACTAATCCTTTTACAGTACCTACACCACATGAAATGGGGTGTTTAAACAAATCCCCTTAATCATCATGGCAAGAATCAGGGCGCTACAGTCAATCCCCTTAGTAGCCTACATGAAAAAGGGAACCAAACAATCTCCTTAGTTATGCTACTATTAATAATGAACTCGATCAAGCCTTTAAATCCTTTGATATAAAATTATTAGTAGCATTCTTCTGATGTGCCAAGAATCAATAGGAGGATGCAGTAACACCTATGGTACAACATTTCTATCCAATTTTTATGGCATAAAAATTCTATTGCTCACCACTTCATGACCAATTGGCCATAGGCATAATGCAAGACTATCCATTATATATCCAAGAGTATTTCCCTCTCAATCAGATGAGAGGGAAAACAAAACGTTGGAGTTCTTGCCAAAGAAAATGCAGAAATTGTGAGTATTCTTTACAGCATGGAAAGCTGATGAAAAGTACTAACAGACATGGGGAGAAATCACGGAACAAGGCCATACTGAACATATCATCGCATTATTCAGCTGCTGTGTCTGCCAACTTAAACTTTTACTTTTACTTTTTTTTTTTTACTTCCTCTACAATATGCCCAGTTTTTAACACTACTAGGACATCTAAAAGAAATATTTATTTGACTTCTTACAAGACAAAACAAAAGGTCAAGTAGAACACCTGAGCTCCTCAAACGCCGTTCTACATCTCAACAGCACTCGTGATCTTTCACTTTATTTCTGCAAGTCATGTATTATGTTTTAAACTCCTAGGATAGGATTCTTTTGATTAAATACAATAGCAGAGGGTTATCCTCTTAAATCTAAAATAGAGTTATAAATTATTATTCATAAATGCATGGATTTTATACTGGGTTCCTTTCTGTTTTGTTCTCCATGGAATTATGATTATTAAAAATAATTATGTTTCCTTATTAGCAGCCAATAGGCATATACACAAACTTTCTATTTTCCACTTTTTGAAGTAGATTGGTAGGATTATGTGAAGAGTATCCAAGTCTGCTGAGATTGCTTGCATAAATACATAATCCATGTGGTAAAGGCCTCTGTACCCACCTGGACCCCTTTGCAGGATATTAAATCATGTGAAAATTACTGTCTGCAGTGTTTCTTCTTAAATCTGAAGTTTACAATTCTCTATATTTTGGACTAGCAATTGCTGCACACTTTATTTAGTTAACTGTTCTTTAGAGAAGGGTTTTCAAGCTCCAATGTTGTACCAGAGGTTTGGACATCTACTGGCAGAGAGGGCAAAGCAGAGGAGAATTTCTTCAACAACCGCACTTTCAGTCCAGGTGGAGTGGTTTTTTCTCACTTGGTGAAAATTCCAATGGAGCAGAAAAACTATTTGGATACTGTATTTTCATCCTGTCAATGGTTAAAACTCCTGGTACCCACAAACATCCTATAATCCTACAATTTAAAGCACCTTCAGAATATTAATTATTTACTGCTATTTGCAAGAGGGACTCTGTGTGCCTCTGTAAAAGTGGCTTAGAGAATGCTTCAAGCTTGATAATCTGGTTACTTCTCTGTAATTTTAAAAATTCATTCCACGTATGTAAACATCTGTAAAAGGTTCAAAAGTAAAGTTGGGATGGTTTGGGTTTTTTTTTTTAGCTTTCTTTTCTGTTAAGTCTAAGTAAAAGCCTCCAATATAAGGTCAGGCTACTGCAAATCCTTAAGAATATATAAACTCTTTTGTTTTTCATTATACATAGAAGATCCACTTTTAGAATATAAATTATTTCTGGCACTAAAAAATGATAAAAGGAAAGCAGCAGTTTGGTTAGAGTTTCCCTAAATTACTGAACACAGCATTTGAGTAAAAAGCAGAAACTGGTCCTGAGACAGTGAAGCATCTCCTGCTGTTGCCAATTTCACCTCTCCTCACAGGGGGAAAAAAAAATTAATGTGACTTTGGAACAATTCAGAGAGATTTCTTTTCACAATATCTAGATATTTATCACCTGCTTTAGCATTTATGAGGCCATTTCCTAAGCACACAGGAATTTCAAAGGGTATTTCCCAAGAGTTCAGTGCAGCAGATCTGAAGTCGCTGAAAATACAGTGGTTCAAATAAAGAGGTGTTCAGAATGCACCTGATATTTCCATAAATATTGCTTTTCTTCCATTTTATTTTTTTCTGGCTTTTCCTCGATTTTTCACTGAGGGAAACACTCAGTAAGTCATTCTTTCTTGCTCCATGTGTCTGCACAGTGAAGGCTAAATTATAATAGAAAATATATTTAATTTGGAATATACATATGAGTGAATTTTTTGAATTTCAGAGTATTTGCATGACAGAAGCCATAAAATTTGGTGAAAAGAAACCCAACAGAACTTAAATCAACCATTCNTATACAATATACGTTGAAAAATAATATAGAAAGTAAATTTTGCCTTTACTAGGAGTATGTATGTACAAAAGACTATTTAAATTAAACAGGAATGGAAAATTAATGCAAAAAATATATGCAGCATTACTATCATCAAGTTCAGATTTACCACACAATACACTAAAAATACAACAAATTGCATTTGGTTGAGCAGTTCAGAGACTGCTTCTAATGCTGTACTATTACAGATTATATATGAGCTGTAAGTATATGGCTGTTCTGTACTGGAGCATACAAATCTGTTTGTAATCACCCATTATATCTGCTTTCCTAGAAGTGGTTTGCAGGTTTTTATGTTTAGTTTTTGTTTGTTTGGGGAGTTTTTTTGGGTGGTTTTTTTTCTGGGGGTCTTTTGGGTTTGTTTTGTTTTTAATTTAGGACATGACCATGTACTTAGTCAAGCCTCTGTGGAATCTACCATCAGATGTTCCACACAAAAATAATCAGGATACTGCGCAAGTGTATGTACAACAAAAACTGAGGACGACAAATACTACCTCATTACAGTGCCTAGCAAATTTTGTGAATTTACCTATTTCTGATGGACCGTGCCAACCACAACCCTGCACCCATCCACCAGACTCTCAAATTCCCAGCATGGCCCCAGCAATTTCAAAGAAAATTAAGATTTTTGCCCTTTTACCTGGAAGCACAGGCAAAACCAAAGATTTAGACATGCACCAATCTACCTGGACTCTGACAGTTTCTGGGACATTCAGTTTCCAAGAAAAGCCTTTATGGTCTAAGAGATGCTCCNTGCACTAAATTATACTTTCTTTTATTTTTATTTTTCTTTACTGCCCTTTTTGGTAAACCAAAATACTGTAAACTTGTGAAGGCAAGAGATGAATGTGGAGCCTACACAGACTTAAAAGCTACTTTTTGTGCACTGAGTGCATCAGTGTGCAACCCATGCATGGTACTCTTATTTAAATTTCCAGCCAGTCTATTAAAAAAAATAATTTTTATANTTTTGGGTTTGTTTTGTTTTTAATTTAGGACATGACCATGTGCTTAGTCAAGCCTCTGTGGAATCTACAATCAGATGTTCCACACAAAAATAATCAGGATACTGCGCAAGTGTATGTACAACAAAAACTGAGGACGACAAATACTACCTCATTACAGTGCCTAGCAAATTTTGTGAATTTACCTATTTCTGATGGACCGTGCCAACCACAACCCTGCACCCATCCACCAGACTCTCAAATTCCCAGCATGGCCCCAGCAATTTCAAAGAAAATTAAGATTTTTGCCCTTTTACCTGGAAGCACAGGCAAAACCAAAGATTTAGACATGCACCAATCTACCTGGACTCTGACAGTTTCTGGGACATTCAGTTTCCAAGAAAAGCCTTTATGGTCTAAGAGATGCTCCTAAAACAAACATGGAAACTGGACTCTCACAAGCAAGTTGTCTCATATGAGCAACTGCAACTCCTTTAAGAAGGCTTTCCTAGACATTTACCTAGATCATGGATATACCTAATTGTTTAATCTCTGCAGATAGAAATTAATCTCAAAAAACTTACCCCTCGATTTAACATTTTTCCTCAAATAATGACTCGACTGTCGAAAAGGATTCTAAATGTGGCGTTGCAGAGGATGGTATCTGATTATGCCCAAATTACTGCTCAAATACGTGACTGCCAATATTTTTTTTTAATGTCATCTCTGTAAATCCCCCATATTGTGTGAAAATCTGATTAGCTTCCTTCCCTTCCCTTCATCCCCATTAAATGTTCTGACAGCTAAATCCCTACCTTCTATTAAAGATCTTATTAAAACCTTATTAAAACCACAGCCTCTGTAACACCTCTGAAATTCTGATGGTGAGCTTTCACAGACGTAACTACATATCTTTACCACAGCTGAACTGCTGTAATAGGGGGAAGAGCTTAGACTTTCGGATGCTTTTTTTTTTTTTTCCCCCTCAAAAAACATCCTCAGTTCTTAGTTAAAACTTTGCTTCTTGCTACTTCTGCAACATCTCCCCACACAGCTGCAGTTCTGTGTCCCACAGACTGCTCAGAGCGTGCCCAGGTGCCCAAGGAGGCCAGCGGCATCCTGGCCCGGAGGAAGAATTGTGTGGTCAGCAGGAGCAGGGCAGGGATTGTCCCGCTGTACTTGGCACTGGTGGAGCCACAATCTGAATCCTGTGCCCAGTTTTGGGACACTCAGGACAAGAAGGACACTGAGGGGCTGGAACGTGTCCAGAGAAGGGAACAGAGCTGGGGAAGGCTCCGAAGTGTTTTGAGAAGCCACTGAGGGAGATGGGGGTGTTCAGCCTGGAGCGAAGGAGGCTCAGAGGGGACCTTCTCACTCTCTACAACCACCTGAAAGGAGGGCGTAGCCAGGCAGGGCTCGGTCTCTTGTCCGAGGGAACAAGTGGCAGGATGAGAGGAAATGGCCTAAAGTTGCACTAGAGGAGGTTTAGACTGGATATTAGGATTTTTATTTCATGGAAAAGCTACCAAGCATTGGAACAGGCTGTCTGGGGACTCAGTGGAGTCCTCAGCCCTGGAGATGTGTGAAGACAAGCCAGTGTAGCACTTATGGACATGGCCGAGGGGCGGACTTGGACTTGGTTAATTTGCAGTCTCACTCAATGATCCTAATCATTTCCAACCCAAATGATTCTGTGATTTGTTTGGAAGAAAAGTGAAGTACTTTCAGATAGAAGCCTTTTTATGGCATTGCTGTTTTATCCGGTAACTTTCACACAACTTGAATTTTAATTATGTTTACTGTGTCTGCCTGGGACAGACTTAATTTCTTTCCAGCTGCCCTTTGGTGCTATGTTTATCCTGGTGACCAAAACAGTGCTGAGAACACATCATTGTTTTATTTAGGAAATAAGTATTAAGTATATAAACTTCCTTATGTTTATAACTACAGTTCAAAGACAGTCTACTTAAAAAATGAACAGTTAAAAATGTTAAGTATTGTAGAAGAATGTTCCAAGATATATTCCCCCAATCACTTTCTGAGATGTAGGTTAAAAGATGAAGTAGGATGCCGTTGCATTGAAAGAAGTATTTCTTTCAAGGGAAACCTCAGTGCCATCTGTGACAAACAGTACCAAGACATTCAAAACTCTTGTTACCAAAATGTTATAAACTACGGAAATGTCTTCTAATTAGCTAAGAAGCAGCTAAAAAATAAATTGCTGATTAATGCATTTACTGTAAAACAATTGTTTTAACAGAGAGGTTAATAGAAACAGTCTGGTAGGGAAAAAACATCAGTACTTTGACAAGATTAGTCTCAAAAAATTCATAACACAAGAAAAACAGTAATATTGTATATTAGTGACAGTTATTAAAAAACAGTTTAATCCCCTATAGAAAGGAGATATTTAAACCAAAATTATTTCCCTGGATAAATCAATAGGAAAATTACCAACTGACAAGGAAACTGCTTAAATAATTGTGGAAACTAACGTACTTTCATCACTCAAGGAGGTGTCAAATTAATTAGAGGACTTCTAGTAGGTTCTTTACTGCTGAGGCCATCCATTGTGTCTACTATGTATTAAAGTGGCTTTTCCAAGTCTCTTCCACACCTGAGTACGTCACAGCTTTGTGCTGTGAGTCACCTTGCCTGCCCTTTAAAATGACTTTTGGAGCGGCTGTGTGCAAGTTGGGCTTGTTCAGCCTGGAGAAGAGAAGGCTGTGGGGGGACTTTACAGCACCTTCCAGTGCCTGAAGGGAGCCACAGGAGAGCTGGAGAGGGACTTTCCACAAGGGCATGCAGTGATACGATGAGCGCTAATGGCTCTAGACTGAAAGGGTGGAGGTTTAGATTGGATATTAGAAGGAAATCCTTTCCTGTGAGCTTGGTGAGGCCCTGGCACAGGATGCCCAGAAAAGCTGTGGTTGCCCCATCCCTGGAAGTGTTCAAGGACAGACTGGATGGTCGGAGGTTTGAGCAATGTGGTCCTGTGGCATCCTGCCCACTGCAGGGAGCTGAAACTGGACAATCTCTGAGCTTCCTTCCAACCCAAACCATTTGATGATTCTATGGCACAAATTTATCAGGACTGGGCAGGCCCTGGTGGCAGCCGTCCCCAAACCACAGCTTCCGAGCAAACTTTGCTCACAAAATCGTGTTGCAATGATTAATGCAATGGGAGATAAATAGTATTTTTTTAAAGTTACATTGAAGATGGAAAAAATCGCACCAACTGCAGTTGAATAGGTATGTTATTTTATTAGTATTACTGCTAATGTGTAAAGGAGGGTTGTGGATCACTGCATTTCAGTTGGAGTTTCAGTTTTTTTCATTTCTTTCCTAGTTCCTAACTGTGTCCCCAAGGTCAGCAAACTGACTTTGGTTAGAATTCTGGATTTTGCCTCACATGCACTTGAGCACTTGCAACTGCTCACTCGCTCCCATTCACACCCTCCTCTGAAACACATGAACTCGTGTCCTCCCATTTTTTTGTACCTGTCAAAAAACCCTCAAACCTCTGTTCCGTATTTTCAAGGTTATGGAGTGACAGTTTGGTGAGTAAAGATCTCCTTTCACAGTGCATGCTTTTTCATAAATCAATCGATCATTTTTAACTATAGCCCACAGAACAGAGGAAGTATCAGATGGGCCCATTATTAAGGTAGAAATTTTAGACAGCCCATCACTAAGAAGCTGAACTGGAACTCAATCAACAAAAGCTATTGACCTCAGAGATATTAGTGTTTTACGCTGCATTTTTGTAGCTCTAAGCACTAAATTTATTACCTGTTCAAAATACAAGGAAAAAAATCTGACATGCAAATAAAACACATTTGTAAGAAAAAACTAAAAAGCTATTGCATTGTCATGCTTCAGGAAGGATGCACAAATAATTGGGAAGAAAATTTTTAAAAAAATTCACATATTATATTCCCAAGTCATGGATAACAGTTATCTTTGCAGCACAATGATGACCAAAACTGCTAAAAGCTTACAAATGTTATGTCATCAATCTACTATAAATCAAAACTCTGGGAGGCACAGGTTAAGGTTCTGCAAGTTCCAAAAGAACCTCCTGATTTTTTATCCCACTTCGCCCTGGTCTGCTAGATTAAAATCTCTGAGGTATACTCAATATTACCCAAATCCCAAGCATTATTATTTCAGTCGCTCTTTAATTTAATGAAAACATTCCTTGTGACTGAGTATGCCACTAAATTAATGACTTCTGCTAATGTCACAGGCTCAAGAAAACCCATCATCCCATCCTCCTAACATCAAAAATGTTCAGCAGAGCCGTAATCATGTCAATGACATTTTTCTTACACACATAAACACTCCATAAGCACTTAAAAAAAACCCCAGTGTGATTAAAGTAACACATTAGATTTCTATAGTACCTGGACAAAAATTTCTTTAAAAAACCACCAATAATTCAAAATGTGCCACTCTCCTTCAGGAAACAAGAAAATCCTAACGTGCCCATCATGGGATAAAACAGATCCTTATCTCTGCAGTGATAATCTCAATCACACAAGTGATTGTGCAATATTCTGGATTATGTTAGGATACAAGAGTAACTCGGATTAGGTAGTACTGTGGACATAAATCATCATTCCTGGAAGTGTTCAGAAGTGTGTGAATGTGGCACCTGGGGACGTGGTGAGCACGGCGGTGTTGGGTTAACAGTTGGACTCAGTGCTCTGAAAGGGCTTTTCCAATATAAATGAATCTATGATTTTATGCTACACCTTTCTCCCCCATATTTACTCTAGCTCCTTTTTTTTTTATATCACTTTGTACATTTTTATATTTAAATTTTAATAATTGAATACCAGGCTCTTACTGAAATGTAAACTCCTTTATGTAGTTTAGTAAGTGCTGCCAGTTCTTGATATACAGCAGAGGTCCTAAGACACCCAAAACCCTCAAGAGGCTGCAAAAGTATTGTTTAGGGTATGTATGATTAACCAAAAAATGCATATTATAATAGCTGTCTTTTAAATTAACTTGGAGTGCACATGTTTTTGTGTGGCTATTTTGGAGTACCTAAAGCTTTTAAGAATTTACACAGAAACTGCAGTTATATCCCGTGTGCTTTCCGAATGTACTGTGCACTTCAATGGAGCTCATCCCAGTGCTCGAGCAAAACATTCCTCACTGGATTTTCTCATCGTGGTGGATGAAAGCCTTTACTTTTTTGCTAGAGCAAAAATTCCTTGATTCATTTCTCATTGTGATGTATGACAGTATTTAGTTTGTCTGGGATTTTTAAAGGAAATAAAACTTTCAGAATTGTAACTCAGACTGTGTGAGACTGCACACAAAATGTAAAACACAGAAGTATCTGTGAGAGACGGAAATTATTCCTGGGAACACCAAGAGTAATCCATAGAGTTGAAAACAGGCTGAGATTAAGAAATGTCATATTGCTTGAAATCCCTGAGGGCAAAGACACAGAAGGCATTTTATAAAAATGGATTATCGAGGTGCTGAGGGTAGACAGTTTCTACTTCCTTCTGGAACAGAACATGGCACATAAAATGACTGAAGATGGAACAAGATGTTTCTCTCAGAAAAACAGTATTTTCTGATCTCATTTCAGAGAAGCAAGTAATTTTATGCCTCACAGACAAGAATCAAGAGCTAATGCAAGCTAGTATAAAAATAAGTAATACACAGTATATATACAGTGACATCAGAGCTGCAAGTTGATACAGAATGCGTTAAATGTTCCAGAATAGTTCACCTTACTTTAAAAGTGAAACTCCAAGTGCCCCTGATACTCTGTGACATGCATTAGCTGGGTGGAAAGGTAAAAAACAGATTCTGAAAGTGTAGCCATTGGCAAAGCACTGATGGTTGAACTTTAGAGAGTAAAAATGCTGCTCTACCCTACGCTCACTGTCCCCAAGGATAACAGACACTATTAATGTTTTCATTTTTCTGATTTAGGTAATCTGATATTATATTATCAGATGCTAAAGTCCATACTGGTTCTCACTTAAACCACAAATTTTTTTGTTCCAGTTTGCAAAACAGAAAATTATTTTTCCTTAATTTCACACACACACACATACACACACAGAAAAAAAAAAAAAAAAAAGCCATAACAGATACCTCCAGAATAGGATTTTTTTAATATGAAACTTTATGATGTGTAACAGTTAGAATTGGATTTAAATTATTAAATTATATCTTAAATTGGATTTAAGATACTTAGTACTCAGAAAAGCAAGAGAAGAAC
Source organism: Donacobius atricapilla (assembly GCA_013397315.1). Taxonomy (NCBI): domain Eukaryota; kingdom Metazoa; phylum Chordata; class Aves; order Passeriformes; family Mimidae; genus Donacobius; species Donacobius atricapilla. Next base: position 460,747 of record WBMY01031620.1, read on the forward strand.
AATAGTAATGTGTACTCCTGTCATTCTTGCATCTGTAATTCCTACTCACAACACAGGCAGCTCTAGTCCCAAGAACAACTAAAATCTTTCAGACAAGTCTATATTGCAACAATATCCACCCAGGTGCGAGAGCCATTCACTTCCAGAGAGCCAGAATGCCAAAATCCAGACCAAAAATACCAAAATGGTGAGAGACTTACCCCATTTAAGGGAAATGTTTTCCATCCTAGTTCTCCGAGGGCAGTTGTAGTATCAAGTAACACAACTGAAAATGGAAAAAAGAAACGGTGTTTGTGGTATTGCTTGGATTAGACATAGCAAAGTATTAAAACAGGAAGGCCTGAGCTTGCCACGTCAGCCCATTCATTTGGGCTTTCATGGCTTACATTTCTTACCTGAAAAATGTCTCAAAACTGACAAAAACCCCTAAACCTTTTGCAGGAATCACTGCCATATCACAGTACACTATGGATATTTAACCATTGAAAGAAGCCTGATCAAACATGCACATTCCTGCAATCCCTTGCCTGGAAATACGGAAAGTCAGCATTAAAATTAATAAAATACACATCTTCAAAAGTAAGATATTTTCATTTTTATGAAACCCATAAACTTTTCAGAAACAGAGTTATACCGTTTACAAATTGAAAACACAGAAAGACAAACAACTCCAGTTTCTCTCTTGGATGGAGTATCACAGTGTTAGTATCTGCTGCAGATATTTTGCATCACTTCTGTCATATTCACGTTGGCTTTTTTTGACCTACGATAGGATGTGCATTATTGTATATTACAAAATGTTTCTGTTTTATTTTAACGCTAAATTAACTACATTAACTTCCTTTTTCACTTCCATTCACTGATGCTAAACAAAATATATATAGCACATGAGACATTTTACCCACAGGTACTGCTGCCCTCTAATGGAATTGTTTCATCCGACCCTCTAACTTCAGAAATCAAAATCAGTATTGAAACACAAAATGAGGTATTATATAGGGTAGTTTATTTTAATTATTGAGTTGGTGTGAATTGATTGCTGAGTTCCTCCCCACAGCCCACAAATTCCATTGAATGGTTAAATGATGGAGAAAAATAATTAAGCAATTAGTCTGAAACATGACCCCACTAGCCACACATTTGTGGGGTTTACATTGCCGTGCGCTATCTTCCACCTCTCGCCAGCCCAAATAATCAATGTACAGCTACCTATAATGTGTTTTTATAAAGCAGTACAGCAGCAGCAGAAGCCAGGTCATGTTTTTCTGCCTTATGGAAAAGGCACCTTGGCACGGACACTGAACTCGGCAGCTTATGAGGGGGAACCTGACCCAGCATCTTCCCCTCTCTTTTGTACAAGTGACACTTAGAGCCCCTCTGCGTTTGAATGGATGGTGACTCTTGGCCTGAAACTGCAGTTTGCTGCCCCATCAACAGACTTACAGGCAAGTAAAAAGCTCAACACAGACCACATAAAAAGTTAATGGTTTATGTAAAGAAATAATGACATTTTAAAAATATATTCAACAAAGGGGAATAGTCTGCTCTCCACCACTTCACTCTATGAATCTTTGTAAATAATATGAGTATAATAAATTAACCATTTTTTACAATCCCTATTTTATTAAAAAAGAAAAAAAAGTATCACTATCCTCATTGAGACTATTTCTGTCTTCCACTTGCTTAAAAAGCTGTCATTTACAGCTGTCGTAGTATTTTTCTATTTGTGTCAGGCTACCACGCTCTTATGGAAGGGTAAAAAAAAGCATCTTACTTGACATTTGCTGCAGCAGTTTCCTGTGTAAAACTTTTAAGTTATAATCTACTGGAGATCTGTTACTGCCAAAAAAAAAAACCAAAAAACAAACAACCCAAACTTGGTTTACGTATTTCTTTTCCACAGAGAGGACCAACTGCTCAGTTCATCTTAGGTGTTTGTTTTCTTCTTTTCGTCTTTCCCGCCCTCCTCTCTCCACCCAGAAAATGTGGACTATTTGTTAGGTACTCTGTTTCCAGCTGAGTTTCAAGCTATATCCTGCTCTTTGTCAAGTGCGATTCCCATGGATCTGCATGCAGAAATAGTTTTTTCTACAAGCAGCATTAGGGTTTGAAGAGTCATTCCAGTTTTACGATTTTTTGTAGTAGCAAGACTGCAATTTAATAAACATCATCCAGGTATTCAAAATTAATACTTCTGTGGTACAAGACCTAAAATACAGAAAGGAAAACTAATTCATTTCTTCACTGGAGCCTGAATTAATTAATTCCTTGCCTGAATTAATCAAGTACTACTTGAAGGCTCAAAGCTATACATTAAAAAAAATAAAAACTAGAGTAAATTCATCACTGAAAGTATATTAAGTTTAGATTTAGTTGAGCTATGATCTAATAATATTCCTCATATACACTTACCAAATGACCCCAAGGAGTTACTGAGTTTTGTTAAAATACAATTTTTGATACATTTGACATACCAAGACTCTTGAATGCTCACATATTCTTGCCCGTAGCTACCAAAGAACTGGAAAATTCAAACCAATTGGAGAATTCTCCAACTGGAGAATGCAAACCATCAAACAGCTACTAACCAGAACTAGAATGGTATCACCTTCAGGGTCAGAAATCAAAATCGTGAAAATTAAAGACTGTCTTTCCAACAGCACTTGTATTGCAAGACACAAAATAATTATCAATCAACAATGTGCAAATACCTAAAGATCAAGCAAACCTTATGTTTATGCCAAAGAAACACAAACTCCAATGAAGCTGTGGATTCAACAGAGCTTGCTATACAAAAGAGGACACGGATAAAGCAAAAAAATCCTCACACACTTCAGAAGTTTGGAGGTACCTACATGCTAGACTTCAGAGTGGGACAGAGCTGTCTTTAAAGGAGGTGATTAAGAGGCAGCCTATCCCCAGCAGCACAGAGCTGCTGGCAGACAAATCTGCACTGCCAAGGAGCTTCCGACTCACAGCCCTCGTGGCAGAAAATTCCCTCTGCCAAAGAGCTCCAGGCTAAGAGGAATGCCAGCATGAAAACATCTGAACTACACACAGGAGTGGAGGCTTCCCCTCTGCTGGCAGGACAGGGAAAGTTTCAAAAGAACTGGAAGTTCACATGCAAAGAGACTAAAAAAAGATGGTGGGCACTACACCTATGATGCTCATAATGAGAAAATTCCCTAAAATGCTGGTGGGATCACAAAGTCGTATTTATTGACCCTTGTCCCTACATTTACTTATTTATGCTCCTTTGTATGCCACAAAAAGCTCCATCCTTCTTAAAAAAAAAAGAGAAGTGTCCATTATGGACAAGCCATTAGCTGCCAGCATAAACAGAAGTGTGTCTGGAAGTACTGCAGTGAATATTTTATGGGAAAAGCTCAGAGAACACTGGTTGAGACTCAGCAACATTATTGACATTTGTGACATCCAACCTCCACTTTTAGCAGGCACTTTTCTGAGGTGATGGCTCTAAAACTTGCACAGTGAATAAGAGTTTAGGTCTGCCCTTACAAAGTCATGTCACGATTCAAAATGAACCCAAAGACCCTTGTAAAAAAAATCTCTCTGGATAAACAGAACTCAGATTTAACACTTGAATGTCTTTTCTTAAATAAGTCCTAACACTTGCTCAACAGTACCATGCTGACTTAAACATGTATCTGTAAGCCTATTGTTTAATTACCTGCACGTTTCATTCTTAGAAGTGTTTAGCTTTGTTTTCCAGCACATACTTTAATATATATCATTATTACTCATTATGTCATATTGAGCTTCACTTTCCTTTTTTCTGGACTTTATCTTACGCTGCTATTATTAGACTTCACAACCAAAATTAATCTTTTCAGAGGTTTTACCAGGTCCCAAGGAAACTGTTTCACCCAGAATTACGATGAGCAGAGCTCTAAGGACTGACAGGGTGGAATTTTAATTTTCATTCCAAAATATTCTTCCAAAGATGAACTCTGCAATCATGTCTGTACAAGCAAGGAAAAAAGCCTCCCTAACATTCATTTCACTGGTTTATTTTCTTCTTTTTTAACACATCTCCAGACAGGGTAAGTGTAAATTAACACAATTAATACAGGATTTTGGCCAGCTTCATGGAATCACAGTCTGGTATTGGATCACCCAGTTTGATCTGCTCCATTTAGACATTTCACTGTTACCTCTAGAGTGGGTATGCCTAAGATTTGCAAGGAAAGCAGAGCAATACACAGACATTAATTTCAGGATAACTCAGGAACATCTCTTCTGTACTGTGTAGAGGATACCCAAAAAAACCCTGAAAGTTTCAGCATCTTCCCGCAAGGTAGGGAGGCATTACAGATGACCCCCAGAAATGGGCAAAACTGGCACCTTTTTTAGTCCCTGAGAACTTTATTATTGACTGCAAAGTTTATAAGACAAACACACAGAGCTACTGAAGTCTCTCACTTCCAGCCCTCAAGAGAGTTGTTGCTCTCTTCTGAAGTGTCTGTACTGTCTTTCAGCTTTTATGGGTTTTTTTTTTTCATTTTTAAAAAGAGGATCACATGCAGTGTTCTGAAATCATTCCTTTTAACAATACGTATTAAGAGTCCTGGCTATTTTTATATCCTGTTTATATACCCAGAGTCACATTAGCCTATTTTTTGCTGCAGCACTGCATTCATAGGCTGTTACTACTCTACAAGATCGCTGTCTTGTACAGATTCACTCCTTATCATCATCTTTTTTTTTCAGTTTGGGTGAAGTTCTTGTTCTTGAATGTACAAAGATCCACTTGCTTGTACTAAAACAAGATTCAGTTGCAAGGATTGGCCTTTACTAGGTGAGAAAGGCTCCTCCCTGTCTACACATCCTCCTTCTTTCTTCACTTACTGCTCTTTTGCTAGGTATTGAGTTTATATTTATTTTCATGTTACTAATAAAAAATGTTAGAACACTGAATGGTGTATAACAAATATCTCAAATTATATGATTTAACAGTCACTAAAACTACTTTAAGGCTTCTTAGACCTCAGGGTTATTTTAAACCCATTCAGTTAAAAAAAAAAAAAAAAAAAGAAAAAGAAGCTTTTTACTGTCAGAAGACTCTGTCATATTCTGTTATAATATAAAAAATCTCAACATATTACTGCTGTGGCTTGCCTGCCCTAGGAAGACAGAAAGAAGAGGGGGATATATGCAATATCCAAGTTACCTTGACAATTAATGTGCAATCAACTGGGAAAAATTATTTAAATTCTTGGTTTTATGACTAGGCCTGTTTTCCATAAGCCAAATAAACTGGCATTCATTATACACATATCAATTGAACCCTTTTTCCATAATTTTCATTATTTTGCATACAACAGCTATCTGGTTTAGGCAAGATTAATGAGATGCAGTAAGAAAGTATGAGGAGCACCTGTCTAGATAGCAATTCTGCCAGGGAAGGGTACAGGAGCCGCAGCAAATCAGAGAGTAAACAAAGTGTTGACAATGCTGTTTGCCTGAGATAAGCGGGATTAGAGCCAGCAAAACAGAGAGAGTAATCCTTCCACTCTCCTCAACATATCCAAGACTTTCATGTCAGACTCGAAGAAAATCTTCGCTACAGTTGTAAAGAAGAGGGAGAGCTGTGACTAATTGGGAAGCTGGGGAATCTCCACTCCAGGAGGCTTTTAAGACACCTTGAACACTGGCAGGCCTGGTTTCTGCATAATCTCCTGTTGCCTTGGGGCAGAGAGGAGGAGATAAATGACTTCTCCAAATGTGAGTTTTATAAAAATCTAGTTACCTTGGTAATGGTGCTTCCCTTTTCTTTTCAAACCACAACTCTAACACCTAGGCTTTTCCAGTATTCCTGAATTCCCCGAGTCCCTGAACTCATTAAATTTACCATCAATAACCCAGAGATGTCCTCAGCCAATTCTTTCAGGACTCTTTCAGGACTATTTACACCAGATGGGGAGTGCTTCATATTCTTCATGTTATACGAATAAATCACTAATTTCTGACTTTCCTAATTTGAAACCCATTATTTTCTGCTTCTTTCTAAAAATAGTTCAATACCATTCAAACAAACATTTTTATTCTTAATGCAATAGAGAAATTCCCATTATCCTGAGTGTTGTGAGATTTGGGCTTTTATCTCACACACTGAATTTTTATTTTCAGTTTTCCACACTACCTATTTTCTAACACGTCCTAATTTCCACATGTAACCTCTCTTTTCCATTAATGATAACAAATGTTTATATTTTTAGTTTTTGCTTTCATGTTACCTCCTATTTAGGCTGAGCTGTTATCCCAAACTGGCCTTTTTTTACTTATCAATGATCTCCTAATCAAGAACTATTAAAAGGAATTTCCCCTTTCACCTTTCCTGTTCTCATATTTGCACACTCGCACAAATGCTTTTAAAAGTCTCTTCTAATGAATGAGAATCGGCCAGAATAATTTTCATGTACCAAACCAAACGTCTCATTCATGATACATTTATCTTGGCAGTGCTAAGAAGTTTGAAATATCATTAGATGGGGTTATATTGGAAAAATGCCTGTCTTTATCTTGGTACCGTTTTACTCCATAACACGAGGTCTCCAGTGAGAATCTTCAAAACCCAGTTCCCCACAGCACCGTTTTTCTTCCCATACATTACATACAGGTGCTTAAGGAATAATTTCCCTCTTTTCTCATTTGATTCAGCTATGTGTTTCAATCTTACTGTTTCCTACGACTTCCTGGATAGACAAAATTTGAAATCCTGTGGCTCTGAGAAAATAAGATTGAAGCAAACAATGGTTCTTTTGAAAAAAAGAAAAGAAAAAGAAAACAAACACCCACCACTTTTTGCATTCAACCTTTCTTCGTAGAACACATTCTTACCTATTTCTTAGCAAGATCATTTTTTAAATGAAATTAAAATTCATCATATTACAGAGCCAATATAATGATCCTTTCCATAAGAAAAGATGCATCTTCTACTTAGAGGAGAAGGCTGCTGTAACCCTACTGCTCCATCTCTCCCTGGAATGGAAACCAACATTTTCATACCCAGTGTTTCAGTTTTACTAGATCCTTCTTTCACACTTTTTTCCATTCTCACTTTAAAAATCAACATGAACCCCTTTATTCTCATGTTGTGTCATTGTCAGCATTGCCAACCATTGCAGACCCATCAGTTACATCAGTTACACCTGTTTTTCTGAAAGCAGGATTTAAAACCAAATTTTTTAAAAAATTGGCAAGCTCTAAGTTAACTTCAGGGTTTAAAGTTTCCAACCACAAATGTATTTTAACAAGATCATTTTTTTCTCCCTTACCAATGCCATTTCACTGTAAAACAAGCAACTGCAATACTTTAAACACCTATCAAAATATCTGATAATCAATTACTGTAACTTACAATTTATAAATGCCTAAGACGGACTGAGTTTTTTTTCAATAACCACGAATCCCAAAAGAAATAACAGTAATGTTGTGCTCTTTTCCTTTCCATTATTTTAATCCCTGTCTATAACTCCGGCAAAGATACCGCAGTGGGAGGAGAAATTCAACATCTTATCAGTTAAAGGCACATAGTAACAGTCAATAAAAGATTCAGTCTTCCCCACTAAGGCGGATTCCAAGTTTTATTTCACAAATACCAAATGAAGCCTTGGAAATCCACTTGGAACGTTCAGTGGCACCAAATGCATAGAGAAATCTGTCAGTGGAGAAGCACGTGACAATTTCTGCACTGAAATATTTCTAGGATAACAGATACAATTCCAAATTGTACATGCCTAGATCCGAACTACTTATTCTGCCACCCAGCAGGTTATTTTGCTCTAAGACTGCGGTAAATGTTTTGTATTTTGAGGTCTCACGTAGGCACTTGCTTCTCCCATGTGAGTCTCACTCATCAGCACAAAAAACCCCGAAACTACTGAGGTAAAAAGAAAGCATACTCACGTCCAAAATAAATGGGTTTACCTCACAAAAAGATGAGGCCCCAAGTTTTCCTCAGGTAATTGTGGGATGGAAAATGAGTAGGTAATGTCCTACCTCTCCTAGCCCGTAACAGAGCTTTTTCCCTAAGAGCAGCGTCGAAGCGATTTCAAAGTGATTTTGTTGATCAGTGCACTTTCAGATGCAAGGCAGGAGAAGGTTGTGAAATCCACAGCTCAGTCAGGAGGGATGAACGCCCAAGTTTGTAAAGCACCAGAGGGGGCTGAGCACTGCAGTGTTGGCCCTGCGGGACAGGCAGTGAACACAGAACCGAGGAAGTCCTGGCAGGCAGAGGCAGATTGCTCTACTTTAATGCGCTCCTCACAAAGAATGAGATGGGGGAAAAAGAGTTTAGGTACCAGGGAAACAATGTGTTCTTACCACTGACTCAGCTTTGAGATACTCCTTCATAGCAGAGATTCCCGTTAAAATGAAATTAGGTAAATTAATGCTGTTGCCAGTTCCAGAAAACAACACCAGAGCTGTATTATTTTTCTAAGCTTTTGGTTTCACATGTGTCATACAAAAAGATCAAGAGCTAACCCTGATAGAAACAGGAGTCACAAAATGATGATAGGAGCCCAGCTGCCCTATTTAATAATTTTGATGCTGCCTTGAAAATACTAATTGATATTCAATTTACCATCATGTTCATGTCAACAGTAGATTACGGGGCAGCATTTCCTAAATGAACACAAATTCCTGACAGTTTTGTCAGCCCTGTTTATTAACCTAAGTATATCTTCATTAGGGAAATTAGAAACAACTGAAATTCAGACAAACAGATTTATCTTTCCTTGCACTGGTAAATGACTTGAGTCTTGAAGCCAATTCTCTTAGTTTGGGACTAATGCTAAATTTAATATTCTTCACTTTGCTGTTAAACTTTTTTACTCTGCATTCTTACAAGCAGTTTTATGTCTTTTACTTTAATACTTCTATTGAGTGGTGATAAAATGAACAAAGTTAAGGTAACAACATCCATAAGTGAAAAAACCCACCCAATATACAAAAGCTTTTGGAAAATTGTAACAATATCTATACATAACCGTCAGCTAAACTAATTATGAAGTTAATAACTCCATGGCTATTGCTCCATACTTTTTGGGAATTCCTCTTCAAGGGGGTAGAAACTTCCCACTGGAGTTCATGGGCATAATCAAACCCACCCTAGGCACCGATTCTTCCTTGTCCTGCTCTCATCCAAAGACGCAGCCTCTCTAATAGTAAAGAATGAAATGGCATTGCAAAGGTTTGTTGCCTTTTCCCAAAGCATACCTGGGAAAGTTGGTACAGAAATACCTTTCAACCTCCTAATATGTCACTTTTTAAGTGGAGTGAGAAGTGTGGAGTGTTCCACAGTGGTCCCTTTAAAGAAGGAAGTTTTGAAGAGACCAGCTGATAATGTCACAAACAGGGACTGGGAGGACAGATGGCCGCTGCTTACTCAAGCAGTCACTTAATAACCACAATGAAAAATTAGCAGTTTGGTGGCTCCGAGGAACAGAACAGACAAACCTTAGGAGAGGAATAAAGGCTGAAGCAACTGAAGTTTGCGCTTGACTGGCAGCACAGGCCCATGAAGAGCTGTTTGAGAATCTCTGGCTCAAGACAAGGGATCAGTCCAGGATTTTTGGCAGAGCCCTTGAGGGTGGTGTGTTCAGAGCTGCAGAGCTGCTTCAGACAGGCTGAGAGCAAGAACTGGGAGTCTGAAACTATGACACAGGCAAATCAGACATGGGAACACCAGGCAGGGAAGTTCCAGACATGAATCACGAAGGAGGGTTCCTCTGCAGTGCACAGAGCCACTCACTGAACCCGAAGAGTCTTTACCACTCCCTCACCATCTTCTACTATTTCTGTAGTTCAGCTTAACTTTTTAACTTCACGTTTTACCTCCAGGCAGTTAAATCAGAGTTTACCTACACCCAGTCCATACTTCTACATGAGAAAAAAATGCAAACAGGGTTATCTCTATTTTGCAGGCAGAAAAGCTGCAAAGCAGAGAGCAAAGCAAACATCCAGCCTAGAAATTGTACACCCTGACTCGCCTGCTTTCCCCAGCCAGCGGGAACGTAAAGCTTGCCTGTATGATGTGGTGTATGCTGTTTTCAATCCCCACCTGCTGCACAGCCGTACTCCGAACTGCCGCTCAGAAGTGATCCACAAGACACACAAATGGGCCTCCAGAAGGGACAGCGCATTTATTGTTATCCACTCCAGACCTATGGCGATGCCACACAAACAGGATGAAGGTAGTATTTCCTACTAAAATAAAAACAGATGCTCCCTGATCTCCCTGTTGACCCACTGTCTTGGTTTGGGCTGTGACAGAGGTCATTTTCTTCCCAGCAGCTGGTGCAGTGCTGTGTTTTGGATTCTTGGATTCAGTATGGGGATAATAAAGGCAACACAGCAACGTCTGGGTTGTTGCGGGGTAATGCTCACCCCAAGTCCAGGACTTTTCAGTGCCCTGCCAGTGCACAAAAAGCTGGGAGGGAGGATAGCCAGGACAAGTGATCCAAACTGGCCAAAGGGATATTCCATAGCCCAGAACACGATGCTTAGTGTGCTACCTGAAGGGTGTTGGCTCTGAGGGGCTGATCAGTGCTTGGGAACAGGCAAGCTATTGAACAGTGAGAGACGGGCAACTGCATTGTGCATCACTTGCTTTTCTTATGTTTTATCTCTCTTTTTATTCCCAATCGTTCTTCTTCATCACCATCATTACTATTATCATTAGTCTATTACATTTTATTTTGTTTCAATTATTAAACTGTTCTTATCTCAACCAACAAGGTTTTTACTTTTTTTTTTATGCTGCTCCCCATCCCACCTGGGAGGGTTGAGGGGTTGAGTGAGTGGCTGCCTCATACTTGCAATGTACCAACAATGACACCTAAGAAAGCAAGAGACATACAAAGGATAGAGGAGGACTATTAAGGCTACATTTGGGGTTTTTTCTGATGGTCAGAGGTAATGTGGTTAGTAATGACTTTAGCTGTCAGAAGATAAGGAAAGTCAGCAGTAGAGCCACAAGCTGCAGGCATATCAAAGCAGAAGCAGCCCTGACTTTCAACTGTGTAAAACGCTCTCAAGCGAATTGATCAGTTTTCCTCCTCTGCTTCTTGAAGTGGTATCTCGTTTGTTTGAGAAGTTATCTGCCTGAGAAGTGAAATATTTCATGCAATTAGCCTTACTACTGTAGTCTCAAAGTGACCATGATGTACTGAGGAGGAGTTTAGCAGGAGTTTAGTTAAAAAAAAACCCCTTCCAGGATGGAACATAAAGACAACTGAGAAAATGAAGTTAACATTTGGTTGTATTATATGGTTTCTTTTATTTTAATGCAGAACCTCAAAATTATACCATAATAAATGCAACTTCCTAGAAAGCAGAGCTGTAACACTTGTGACAAGTATTCCCAGAGATATCTCCTAGGTTCATATTCATGATGTTAAAATGTTTCTTATCCCCTTTGATTAAATACCCGCACAGCCAGTCAGTTCAATGTTTTTGAGCTTTGACATTCTCTGTTTCACTTCGTCAAACTGTCTCTTCTTCATCTAGCTCTTCATTTATAATTTACGGTGTCAAGCACCAAGTTCTCACAGCGTGAACATTTTACAGGTGCTAGGTCAGGCTGTCAAGCTGAAGTACATACTAATAATCAGTGGCTTTGAAAAATCTTGGTCGCTTTACGTGGAGTGGAACATCAGCATGAAGGCTCAGCTGTTTTTATCAACTAATCAGGTTTGCAATACTTTTAACAAATAAATATACAGCATCTTGTCACTTACTTGACAGGAAATAAGTTTGACTATCTAAATATCAAATTACTTTAAAATATTGGGCAGCATGGAGTACCCACTACTATGCAGCGACTTTGAGCTTTGAATGATATACTCCTAATGCACATTCATGGAGATTGAAGTTTCAAAAATAACCGAAGACCATTAAATAGACCCGAGAATGCCATCATTCATGTAGTGAACTGTTAAGTAACTGAGCTCGTAGTCCACAGTATATAGTTACCCTCCTTTTTCCTCTTATACTATGAAAGAATCTAATTGGATAAAGTAATTTTTATTTCACATCAAGAAGTAAAATGACTGCTTTTCCATTTTTTAAGGTGTTTTTTTTTTTTTCCCCAGATTTTCTGCAGTGCAAGAGGAGATTTAGACAGGTACAGCACTGCACCAGCAGTGAAGTGCTGGAAAGGCAGCAGCTCCCTGGGAGCTGGCTCAAAGCACCGCTTCAAAGGGCTGCTTGGGACTTCAGTGCCTGTTACACAACCCAGTGATGCAAGAGCTGCGCCACTGGGCATGGCTGGAGCACTGCCCAGGGACCCTGCAGGCAATGCCAAATATAGACCATACAATAATACACGCACACTGCCAGCGAAGAAGACAGGAACCTTTATATATTTGAATCATCACCGCAAAGGAAATGTTTGAATTAAAAAGTGCTTTATGACATTCTTTGAAACTTTCCTTTTTTTCCCCCTTCTGCCATTCTGCCTGAAATGTCTGAGCACAGAAAACATGAGAAGGGCGCAAACAGCACCATGACTGTGGAGACGAGTTACTCTTATTAAGGGAAATATAAGCAATATTTTTTTAAAAAAGATTATTTTCTCCTATTCGAAGACTACAACATAATGAAAATGCTCAGTTTATCTGGGAATGCTATCCAGAATACCACAGAATTATAGAATTATAGAACAGTCCCGGTCAGAGAGGTCATCTAGAGATTTTCTAGTCCAGCTGCATTGACAGGGACATCTTCCCTGACTGCTACAAACCCCATCCAACCTGGGCACTTCCAAGATAGGACAGCAACAACTCCTCTGGGCACTCTGTGCCAGTCTTTCACCACCCTCACATTAAAGAATCTCTTTTTTATATCCAATCTGAATCCACTCTCTTTCAATTTGAACCAGAGAGAATGAGAGATGTTATGCTGAAAAGCCAAAAAAACTCTCAACAGAGGGCAGAACTGGAGTGGAAGGAAAACAGGGGTTGGAGAATGCTACACAGTCAGGAGAGGTACTGAAAAGGGGTAACATCTTTAGATGCTGTACAGGAAGACAACACTGACTGCCAGAAAGAAACTTCATTGTTCTTTGCACATCAGGAATGAGGTGGGAGTTGGAAAACAATGCAGCTAACTGGTTTTGCACAGAATTGCTTCCATTAAAACAACCTGTCACCACGACTATACCTATAATCCAAAATGTATCATCAGTAACTGATGAGTGTAAAATTCTAAATTGCTAAGTAACTGATCTGTGTAGAAATCTAAATCACTGTCTTTCAAAGTGCAGCAATTTACCAGACACACGAAAACTAAGACAACTGAAGTTGTCTTCACTTCCCATTTCAGATTGCATGGCAGAAGGCTGTCTGCAAGAAGCAAGGTTTCATTTTTTTAATGATAAGAGTTATTCTGGAGTAAACAACATCCTTGACAGAGTTAGAATACATTTAATTGAGACTCTTGGAAATATGAATAGCTTCAGGCCAAACATTTCTTTACCTCATGTGTGGGTTTGGGAGGTTTTTTGCCTATAAAAGGAACTATTGAGGATTTTAAGGAGTCAGATGGAGAAAATCAGAGTTAAAAGGAAATGTTTTAGGGTTAAAATATGATTCCATCCCTAGATAAAAGAGCAACTATAAAGGGGGATGGACAGCATTTAAAATTGAATACGAATTTATCACACAAAGTTCATAAATCCAGACTGATCCAAAGCCTCCTTTTCTACGAGAGTTAGTGACCGCCATACCTGAGCTATTGGAAATACTCACTGCTCTCACGTTCCCACCTGTTCAAAATCATTCTCAGCCTATGAATAGAATATTTTCTCACGGCAGGTTTCTCTGCACTCTCCATAATGCAATCAATTACTGTTTAGTGCAGTTCCCCACCACCAGTAATGAACGCCTTGATCAGAATCTCAGAGTGCTTTTTTGATTGCCCACAGTCCCTTCATTTCCACTGCCTGCTCTCAATCAGATCAAGTGATTTAAATCTCACACTTAATTTAAAACAGATGAATGGGGAATTTAAGATGTTTCATTCGTGTAAATACCAAATTTATAACAACGAATATTATCTTTTATATTGCTACACAGCTTAATTTATTTCAGCTAAGAGCAATAAAACAGAGTAAGCACTGAGCGATCCTAATAGCCAGGCAGAATCAAATTATGGAAGAAAAAGCTGACATCTGAATTATAATGCATTAAGGTAAAATTACAGCTGAATTTGAGGATAATTTCATTCAATTTGACTTCAAGAAAGCAGTACATATTTCAGCATTAATTCAGAATTATACAAACCATAAAGTGTTTTGAAGCTATAAAAATTATTTGTATTTTCTTTGAAGATATAATTAAATTACTGATTGTGTGACAACACCATATTGATAGTGAACATTTTAGCTTATCATGTACATTTCATTGTATAAATGTCAGAAATAAGTCTGGGTTAGGAAACTGAAACAAGTTGTAAAAGAGTTTTTAGTTGCTTTAAATACAGAGCTAAAGATGTGAAAAGAAAAGGGATGGTTTTGAGACAGATAGATTTAACTGTACAATTTCTGGTGCAATTCCTCAAAAATAAGTCACGAGACTGATCTTATTTATTATTTAAGTAATGCCCTTGTCCAGGATAGGCTTGGTCTAACGAATTTTTTTCATGGAAAAGTTGTGAGGCATTGTCAACTCAACTAAAGACTGAAACAGTACGGGGGAGAGGCTATGGGAAGAGAAGGAATCATTCTTTCCTAGGCTATAAGGAAGGAAGGACATTAAATATAAAACATCAGACGATCCAAAGGGAGCCAAGCAGAATTTCTTTTATGAAATGGGAATCTAGCAGCAGCCAGAGAAGATAAGACACCTGCATATGAACTGCTGACAAGCCAGCCAAGGACCAATCCAACAACACGGGAATGAAGGAGACAAAAATGACAGGAATTGTCCAATATTCAGAATGATAAAAATACTACTATTGCACAAAGTACCTGTCAAATCCCACCAGCAAAGCTGTATGTGGCTCTGGCCACCTTTTTTTTTTTTTTTTCCAAGAAAGAGTGAATTAAACAAGAAGAATAAGCAAAGGCAACTGCAACTGCCAGAGAGACCAGAAATCTCTTGAGTGAAAGATGAAAATCACACACCAAAACCCCAAAGAAATGTGACTTCTCCTTCAATAGTGAGCTGGATAAAATATGAGAATGAAAAGGTGGTCTTAAGTTTTGAGACAAAGCCAACAGAAGCCTAAATGAGTAAGCACCACTCACTAATAACTGCAGCCCATAAATGTATTTGAATTTCACAGCACTGAAGTTCAGAACAACCTTCCAACAGGAGCAATGAGGGATCATGGCTTAACTAGACCGAAGATGAAAATTACTAATTTTACAAAGCATCACTGGAGGCATTTGATTGTGGGAACAAAGCTCTCTCCCAATCCTGTGTCACAGAGCCCCTCAGTGCAGTGTAAATAATCTTGGCAGGTACGACTATAATGCAAATAAAATTCTCTCTCTCAAGAACAATTAAAAAACGCTCTCAATGCTAGTAATGTTACAGCAACATATTTTCCTCATGTCCATGGAAATGAATCCACTCCCTGAATGACAAACTGACCCTTCCACTGCTAATTTCATTTCCTGTCTTGGAAGCCAAGGGTCACCTCTCCCTCCAACCCATTTGCTTTTGGTTCACAGTAGAAAGAACTTAAATAATAGCTGAACCCTCTTTACAGAATTTCAATGCAGATCTCTCCAAACTACTGCATTTATCTTCAACGTAAGTGTCCAAAGGGCATAATCCACATTATGGACTAATAGCCTGTAAAACTGCATTTTATGAGCTGTAGCAGTTTTCAGCAATAAAAATAGAATCAATGGACTCAAGTTGATAACATTTCTTTCCTAGCCTACACTGGAATTAATTTAATTTTTATATTTTTTAAATTATGTACATTTTTAAAGCACTAGAGCCTGTTTGGAGTCTACAAATCTCTATGCTTACAGCTATAGATGACATATTGTTATATAAAGTTGTTTTTTTTTAACCACCAGACTAGACTCAAATTTGTAAATTACAATATTCACGTAAGAAAGTCAGGAAAATTAAGATTATTTTTTATCTCCTCTTCCTTCCTATTTTCTTCCCTCCTCTCCTTATCAGAAATGTACTGTTCCATCTCACTATCTGAATAAAGGATGGCTCACTGCTATTTTAGCTTTAGTCATAAAAATTCATTACTTTAGTGCAATAAAAATCTTACTGACGTGCCTCACAACTGCATAAATGTTCTGCTCAAAGAACACAACCTCCATGAAGCTCACTAAAAAGAATTTTCCTTTATTCATAGAGAATTTCATAGCAAGACTTAATTTCTTTCCATAGTTTTCTCTTAAGTTTAAACCAGATCGAAAAAAATTTAAGATGCGTCCCATGCAATAATGGCCCCAAAACTCAAATATTCAGAGTAAGTTTTTTTTGTCCATGTTGAATCACTGCGAAGTCAACCAGAGCTGCTACCCGGCAGCTCAAATAATCAGGTTATTGGGATGATGCATTCACTGAATTCAGTGCAACCACATCCCAACTGGAAATAAGAACACCAGATATCCGAAGAAGAATGGCTTGGGTCAGAGAGAGACTCAAGAACACCAAATTACAGTTAAAGGTAAAATAGAATAGTGCAAAGACTGAGTTCTTCTATTCCTCTT
Source organism: Donacobius atricapilla (assembly GCA_013397315.1). Taxonomy (NCBI): domain Eukaryota; kingdom Metazoa; phylum Chordata; class Aves; order Passeriformes; family Mimidae; genus Donacobius; species Donacobius atricapilla. The sequence goes on from WBMY01031620.1 coordinate 477,464, forward strand.
CCCACAGACTGAACATCACTTCATTAACTTTCTCCTTTCCTGCAGACACTAAAGAAAAGATGACCCTTAACTAAGCAACGCTTAACTGAAGGGTATTATTTTACATAAACCAAACACCGCACCTTTGAATCACAGTGTATCCTTGATTTTAGTCACACAGCTGAGTGCTGTTCCAGATGATTCACATCAGCCATCCTTGTCTGCAAATGGACATACACTAAATTATCTTTGTGCAGGGAAAATACTTGGCTGTTGGGGGGACTTTTTCATTCATTCGTTTATTCCTACTTCTGGAATTCCAGGAGAATTGTTGGAACCAATTTAACAGGGTGAGTCCCTTAGAAAAATGAAGTAATTTGCTTTCACCAAGACTGACACATGTAGTTACGAACCACCCTGAGGTGTGGTAAGGAAAGCTGTAGGGAACATTAATGTAAATTATCTGCTAACAGAGTACATTGAAAACTCCTGTTTTGAGGTATCTGTACAAGTGAAGAAGATACTTAGGCCAAACATCTTCACACGGTTTTAAGAATGACGTTATCAAAAGGCCACGTTTCACATTTACTCAAATAACATGGAAATAATACTGACAGCTCGGGAGGGAAAACCAAAACCAGACCAGGATCTGTCAATGCAACCACACCGTGCTTTAGTGAGTTTTTATCAAAACTCAGAAGGTGTAGGGGTATTGTGGACTCATCTAAACACTTAAGCAATTCAGAATTGCATAGAAAAATTATTAAACCATTTCTGTTCCACATAATACAAACTAGATTATAAACCATCCAGCCCCCTAAGCTGAAGCCTGAACAATCAGATGAGCTGTATGGTAATTTATCCATTAACCTTTACAATGTGTATCCCATGATCCACCTGAACCACAAATGGAGAGACAAATGTAAATCAAGAAGAACACTGTCTGTTGTCGCTGCATTTAACATAATCTATGTACAGTTCTAAATGTCAACATCTAATCAAGCCTAATCTATTACTGATCTTCTTTCTTGTTTTCAAAATATTCATCTACGACACGAACTTCCATCAGCTTTTGTTTCTTCAGGCACATCTCTCAAGTACAAAATGCATCTGTCAGACAAGAGCTATTGAAAATAATTTCCGAATTTGCTTTAAAGTAATGGAAACTTACTAATGCTAAGGCCTCAGGGCATTACTTAAAATCTAAACTGCTTGTTACAAAATTGTTAAGGAAAACTATTAGTGGTAAAGTGAATAGGATGAGTATTACTGGAACTTTTAATGCACTTAGTGATGCTGAAGGGATGCCATGAGAAAGGAACAGAGCAGGAAACTCCCTACAAGTGTGACCTTCATTGGCCCTCTCTGTGGTTTTGACTCTTGTTAATTAACTCTTTGAACTTACAACAGAGGTTTTTTGCCTTCTAAACATGGAGTTTAAACATGGAGCGTGCAAGTTTCAAAATTCCTTTGTTGCTTAATGTAAACTACCAGTAAGGTGTAGGTTTTCATTATCATCTAATGCTGACCCTCTGAAAGGTGGCAGCTCTCTTGCCTTAAGTAACTCAGGTGATTTAGTAGAGGATTGCGCTGTCAGTCTAAATAAAGCACCCAACGTGAATGATATTTGAAGAGGCAGAGAAAAAAAATGAAGCTTTCAAAATACAGAATTTGCATGAGGAAAGTTCATATTACCTACATTTTTGCACTAATGGGATTAGCAACTCCCATACCCAAAAGTCAGGGAAAGCCAGAGCTGAAGTAGTCGCTGTGGCTCAGTGTCTCCATCAGAGAGCTGGTTCCCGTGAGAGTGGGAGTCAGCTCCCTGGGCCAACTGGCCAAGATTCCTGCTGGGAGGTTCAGATCTTTGCCCTCAGGAAGGCTTTTAAGAGACCAGGTTCACAAAACGGCAAAAAGGTTTCAGGTCTTTAATTTCTGTGGTGCAAACCTAACTCATCTGCAAGTCAGCATTTTGAGAAACTGAGTTTTGATAGATCACGGATTTTTTAAAACAGGACGGCAGAGAAGAACTTAGTTATGGACAGGAAGAAAAATGAGTTTCACTGAAGACTACACTGAAAGCCAAGGTGCTGTACCTACCTCTGCCACCTACCTCTGAGCACATAAAAAACTAATTCCTTGGAGTTTGAACTGGGTGTCACAGACTGGTCACCTCAACTAAAAGCTTTGGCCTTTAACTCTTCTCCTCAATCAGTGCTATACAGACACAACGGCTTACTCTAAAAAAAATATTGTGAAAATAAGTAGTTTTGAAGAGATCCAACCCTGAAAAAAGAACTCTGCATGCAGCCTAGAGTTTGCACAGAGCCTTGGATTAAGTAACAGTGACAAAAAATGCTGGATTCCTTCCAGCCACCAGCATTCATCTTTCTACACTAGACAAGATGCCCTTTAGATAGACAGTAGAAAAACTGGAGTATATGGTATCATTATATTCATCTGCATCAAGAGGAACCACTAAAATGACATAGAATACCATCTGATTTCCTGGTTTTGTAATCCCAGATTCCTCCAGATGCAGCTTTTATATGATACCTGTCTCCAGTGGACCATTTTTCCTCTCTGTAGTGCACCCAATCACTCCTTTTTCTTTGAGAAGAACCATCTTACAAAGGTGAATTCTTATCCTTACCCTGAGATGTGTATCGATGTGGGCTCGACACTCCTGAGTCTGAATTTCAGCTTGCTAACTATTGCTGGCTCCTTTCCCAAGGGAAAGCTGCCAACAGTTTTTTTCTTTTCAAAACATCTCTCTCCATTTCTCAGCACAGGGTCAGCAAACAGTGTTCCCTTTGCCAGAACAACTGTCCCTGGGGGTTGTTTCCTATTCCTGAACCAATGGAGAGCAGTGTCAGTGCCATGGACCAATAATAGACCTTTTTACACAGCGTGTTCTAAAAGAAACTGTTGGGATTGTCAATAAAGCTTCTTTCTCTCCTGACAGCTCTATGGAGTCAATCTATTTTGTGTCCTACCGTGACATACCAATATTTCTTAAAGAGAATTCACATAACTCTTTCTGAAATTCTGTGTCTGGAAATCTGTAACTTAGTGACTTTTTAAACACACAGCAAAATCACAGGGTAGGCATTCCTACAGTTGTCTCAACGGCAACTGAGTTTGGGTTCCCATCGCATCTGACAGGGGCTGAGAGAGAGTTTGGCTGAGAAGCTCCTGTGTGCCACAGCTCTTATCACATTTCTCCATTCCCAAACGCTAACAGTATTCATATTTACCTAAATTAAATGGTCCTCTTAAAAATAATGTCCACTAAACTAAATTATTAAAACTAAAATAGCCCTCTAAGCGGGTGTTTCTACTGTATCATTGCGGAGTGGAAGTGTTTAGCAACTTCTGCAATACAAACAAAAGCAATCTGCCAGAAACAAAGGTTTTATATTTCCCTTGCTTTCCTTTTCAAAGGTCTTCAGCAGCCACACACAATGGAGAGTAAAGGACTCTGCAATTTTATATGGTCCCACTTTGTTCAGCAGGAAGTGCTGAATTCAAACCACATTTTGAAATCTGAATCCTTCATGCAAATACTTTCCATGCAATCAATTTCCAGCCACAAATACTGAAAGCACTACAGAAGAAAATGGTTAGGTCCCTTTTGATTTTTTTTTTTAATATGTCCAAAATATATTTGAACAATTCTAAAGTTTAGCAAAATTTGTTTCCTATATTTTTTTTTAAACCAGCAAGTGAAACCCACTGAGAAAATCAGCTTGGGGACATTCAGAAAGATAACCACTTTTACCCATATAAAAATGCTAGCGCATTACCTTATGGAACGCTTTCTAATTTGTTCTTTTTATTCTTTTATTTTAAGCAAGAAGCAACCAGCAGTCAGAGAATACAAATTACAGCAGCAAGTGCACTCCAACCAAGGGTCCCCAGCCAAAACAAATCACTCATTACATGCATCAATGATACTGTTTGCTGTATGTGACTTTTCCCCTTTTGTGCTGGGTGCAGAAGCCATTAGGTGGATTGAGGCAGTGGAGCTCCCACCAAATTCACCTTGACACGGTGTTCTCACAGTGTGTGTGCACCCCCACAGGGGCTTGTTACACGCAGTGCCTGCTGCCCACCTTCCCTCCTGCGCTGAAGTGGCACGGCACTGCCTCAACCTAAACCCCGTGCAATGTCAAAAACGTGCTGGCGTGAAGGAAAGCTGGGCTATCGATGCAGTTAGCAAACCCACGCGTTAAAATGTCCCCTCTGGATTGCTGTGTTTATGCCACTGCTTCTCACCTAAGTGTTGCTTGCGCTGTCCCACTTCCCCTCATTCGTGGGATACTGCTCCTCTTGGAGAATCTGGCAGCTAACACCAGACACCTTCCAAGAGCATCTGGACCACAGGTAATTTACAGCAAACAAAGCCGACTCTCAGGAGGAAAAAAAAACCAAAATCTGTCAGCTTCTTAGAAATCTACCTAAACACAAACCAGAAACTTCTATTTAGAGACAAAATACATTTTAAATCCTCACTGTTCTACAGAAAGGAGATTTTATTTTCAATCTGATCTCCTCATGAATTAGGTACTTTTGAATTTTATGGGCCTGACCCTACTTGACTGTCGAAGGAAATGTCAGCAATATTACAGCTTTTTTTTTTTAATCTAGTCTTAATTTAAAGATCAAAATACCCCTTTCTTTAAAAACACAGAATAACTATTGATGCTTTATATATTTAGAATGGGAAAAGATCCATAAAAGAAAGTAATAGTAGCTGCTGGCTTGAAGATGGAGGAGTACTATGACCTACTGTAAAACAATTGTTTAAAGGGCAGAAAACTGTTTGTACAGTATTGTAAAGCAGGGGAGGAGAAATACCCATGCATTGTTTGGGCAGAGTTTTTTTATTATCTATAAAATTATCTACGGCCTCATTAAAACACCTTCATTTATCAAAATTAACAAATCTCTAATTATTAATTATCAAAGTATTCAGCACTTTTTTTTTTTTTTTAACAGGATGACAGAATGTAGTCCAAACACAGATATCAGTCAATAAGTCAGAGAAATGCTGACTTCAAGAAGTATTATGCGGTATGGGTGAGAAAAATCAGCAGAACTACTGACTAGGAAAATCCTTAGGGGGTTTTATTGAGACAATTTGGGGTTTTGTTTTGGCTTGGCTTTCTGGGTTTTTGAATACAATGGATTAGCCAGCTTCAAATATAGAACATGCAGTTTATTTAGAGACAAGATTGTTCTCTCAGCTTTGCTCTGTACCACATTAAATTTAGTACTGAGGTCACAAATGGCTGCTGGATTAACTGAAGTGACTTCTCCTTAATGATTATTTTGAACAGACTGGTTCTTAGATGTGGGAATGATCAATAGCTCACCTGCACAAATGGTGTTGCAATATTGATAATGAAAGCATCCTTGGAACTAAAATAAGGATAGCTGGAATAAGTGTTAGGAAGACTAAAGGGATTATGAGAAACAAACAAACTAAAGATAATTTCACTGTTTAATTTTAATCATCTTTGTGTAGTCCAGAATGAAATCCTGCCAAAAAAAAAAAATCACGTTTTTATCACGTGAGAGACATTTTTCAGCAGTAATTCTCAGTTCGAACACCTTATCATAGAGACTAACTTATCATTTGCAAGTTAATAACCAGCTTCTGAAGGCATATTGCTCACAATAGATAGTTTTTTTGCTGACCTCTCCTGCATTATAACATGGCTTCTGGAGGTCAGGATAGCTTATGGATAAACAATTTCTCCACAGTTGTCTATTTCCATCCATTTTATCATTCCCTCTGTCACAGAGTTCAAAGGGGCATATCAAACACAAGGCCAGCCTCATCTTTGTGTCAATGTCACACTGTTGGGGAAATCCAAGGATCCTAATGAAACATTCCAGCTAACACACACAGCTGGAATAGGAATACGTCCAAACCCAGCTATGCTATACTGGGATCTAAGAACAATAAAATGTTTCCTACATTGTACACATGCATCATTTTCTCTATATCCTTAACCAGTTAAAGGAGATTTTTAAACATTAGACTTTCCATTAAAAAAAAAAAAACAACAAAATGGACATTGACATACTGTGTATCTTACTGACAAACAACTTGCTGAACTTTTCGACTTTTCTAAAATTCTCAAGTGAAAATTTTAACATCAGATAGCCTAAAGAAACCCTCTAGCAGAGTTAAGATCTAAAAGTATCTATCTGGAAAGACAGAGGAGATTTTAATAAGAAAAACTCAATTTCCTACATGCTTTTTCTCTCTTTTTCCTCACTGAACTTTTTGGCCTCCCAGAGGGAACGACAGCTGACCAGAGAGTTAAATTGGTAAACTTCAGGAAACACTTCAGTTCCTCTGTGGTGTTTTCACTCCTGCAAATTACATGGAAACTTACTGTAATGATTTGGTTTTCAACAGTATCTGCTTAAACTATGCATTCCTTAGTATTTAGTATTTCCATACCAATCATTCTCATTTGTCCAAAAACAAACAAAAAAAAGAACGAAATATCCAGACAGCCCTCAGTACTGCCAAATACAACACTAGGAATGTTGTTGAATCCTGAGCCATTCATTGCAAATCTGTTCTTTTCATGGCGTACAAATCCAGGCTCTTGGATAGCAAGTCATTTCCTGCACATCTACAACTGCAGAGGTTCCCAACTCTCCGTCATTAGCACACAAGTTAATATGGATGCGGGATTTTACACATGGGTGAAAGTACTATTAGAAGTTTCTTAAGAATTTGAAACTAAGATATGATTTTGCTCATGATTTTATCTACATGCTGAAAAGGGAATGGCACACATTTACAGCAATGGCGTTGTTTATTTAAGTTTCTCATGTTTCTTTAACAATGTCAATGGTTATTAAAGTATGAGCTGGACAACTGACCAGCAGAATTCAGCAGGACTAGCACAGCACAGCCCTTCTACAGTACTTTCAGTCCTCAAAGAGAGAGCCTCTAGCAGTAAAACATCAGCTTCATTCAGAGAAAAGTTCAGTCTCTCCACACTTAGTCCTTGGTCTCCTTATTGCTACAGAAAAAAGAAAAAAATCTGAGTTCTGTATTCAGAAAGAGTGCCGATGTGTGGTGGATTGCACTTCTGGAAAAATAAATATGTGAATGAAAATGAGCCAACTTCTTTGAACTGATGAATACCTCAAGGTCATTAGTAATCTACCTGCTATTTTACTACCAGAATCAAAAAGCTTTATTATCTACTCTGAGCCATCCAATTTACATCAAGTGTAATCACTGTGAAAATAAAGGCTATATGAATTTCAGAACTGACATTTGACATTACTTCTTACTTCACCTTTTTTGTTGTTGTTGTTTTAGGTAAGAAGAGAAAAACAAATGCAGGTGCCTTTTAGTGGCATAAATAAAAAGACCAACATTGCATAACGTGACAAGAAATAATGATACCCGGAAACTGAAAAAGCAACAGCTTTTTTAAACTTCACTGATAGACATGACTCACTATAAACTCTGCAAGTTCCGTAGTTGGCTTCAGGAATTAATTGTCCGGGAATACATAATGGCAGACATAACCTGAAAGGAGCCAGGCTACAGAAACTCTTTCTGGTTGACATAATGTAGAAACATATACAGTTTCTGATTTTTATATACGTAGAAACATTTATGCGTGCACACTTAGCACAGGAAACTGTTGAACCATTACCTGGTGTGACCTTTATCTTGAAAGCCCCCGCAAGTTTTGCACAAGGAGCTGCAGAGGTCAGATGCCATTATCTGTAATTTCAGGTCTGACAGCAATTGCCCAGTTCATGGTGTTGTGGCACCAAAGAACAAAGCTACACCACGGTAGGCTGAGACCTTGCACCGTCGCCTGTTCACACTGGATGTCAGGGACAGCCGCTGAAAATTTGTGTGAACATGCAAGCACTGAACCTCCACCATTAACTGAGCCCTCTGTTCCAAGCAGTCCTGCCACACACTGCAGTGCTTACTCCTCCTATGCAATTCCAAGCCCTACAGGGGTTTTGTGAGCACTAAAAATTAGCCCTTGGCATGGTCATAACATGTTTTTGAACTGACCATTCCATGAAGATGCATGAGTAAGTTCACTTCCCTGCCAATAGTATTGCTTGTGCCTGCCTTGCTACAGATTCTCTAAGACATCACACATTGATTTACTGGGTGAAGAATGACAACCTAAGAGCCTTAGAGCTATATATATATAGAAAAAAATAAATGTACTTCTTTATGTTTGACAAAACCAAAAAAGATTAATCCCAACATGGCTATAATAACAATTTATAAGACCAGAGTACAATATTTTTCTGAAAATCCCTCTTTAATAACAGGAAACAAACCATTAAGAATGGAGTGGAAGGGCTGTCTGTTTACCAAGTCAGATTAATAAACCAACTCCCCTTCCATCCTTTTCAGCCAAATAATCAAGAGACAACACAAGACATTTCTTTGCAATTTACTATTAATGCTGGTATGTTTCTAAACACAAAACAGAATACAAAATATACCAGATAGCAAAGTTAACATATCAGTGTAACAGTTATTAGTGAAAACACAACAGCAATTATTGCGAAGATGTTTTCAAGTCCTGCATGCTGAAAATATCACTTCAGGAAAATTTAAAGAAGTTATGTTTCCTCACAAGATTTTAAAAAATTCTTTGCAGCTGGGATTCCAAGTCTTAGTAACTGGCATTTCAACCTTCCACATTTAAGTGTTTACACAATGGGCAACTTTTTAATTTTCATAATTTCCTTTCCTTCAGTTCCTGGATTTAGAGAAAGTTATCATTAAAAGCAGACTCTTTTGGCTAGCATTTTATTAACAAGGGGGGTGAGGTGTATGAAAGCACCTGTATTAGTTCAGTCCATTTTCAGTTCACTTGGGTTTGGTTATTTGATTTCTGCGGTGATATGGCAGGACCAAAGGTAAGAGGCTACTCATTTCACTGAAGTTTGCAAGCAACGTGCAGAAGAAGAAGTCACTCGGAAAATTCACCAGTACTCTCTGCAGCCAACACCGCAACACCAGGACTCCTTAGGGAAAGTTACACCAACATCACGGAACCACTTCCTCCCTGGCAGACTTTTGGCAACTATCTTCCCCATCCTTTAAAAACACTATCAGAGCACTTTTAAAACACATTTTAAACACCACTAATATAATCCCTGAATATCAAAGACTAGTTTAGAAACCTAAACTAAGTCACATGAACTGATAAAAACTCTTTGCCTTTGATGCTATTATGCTGCCTTAGCTGTTCTACAACAAGAAGAATATATATTTTTTTAAAATCACACTGGTGTGGTGTTAGGCCTTGTGGTAAGGCAGCAGACATTAGCAAGCACTAATGCCTGCGACATCAAAGGAAAACTGGGTTGTGCCACTGTGATAGATGGTCTGATGTCTTCCAAGACACAAGAAGGAGCAAAAATCAGCCTTGATATGATTGCAGGCTCTACAATTACAAACTGGAATTATTCAACGCATTTAGCTTGGGAGAGGTAAAGGGAACCACACTAACCTGGAATGTCCTTGCCATAACTCATCCTGATGGCACAGGGGCTTTGTGGCCATACTATAGTTCCTCCCTGTTTCCTAGAGATCTTATTCTGTGATTTTACTGTTACTGAGATCGATACAAAGAGCACTGGAAACAGGCTGCAGAACAAAACTGTGAAAATACACGAACTACACACTGGATAGTACTCCACGACTAAACCCAGTTTTGTTTTCTATCACCGTTGCTTTCCACCATCGCCAATTGTGACGCTCCTTTCAACACAGCAGGTAAAGCAATTTCTGTCAGCAGCCACATTTGGAGCTACCCTCCAGTTTCTATATTTTCAGCCACATCACACTAAAACCTCAAAAAAGCCAAATTGTACAAAAATAATGTTAAAGGTACAGAAGGCTCTCATACTGTGGGAAGAGATGCATCCCCTGCAACTTAGACAGATGCACATAAAACAAGCAGCTCAGGAAATTCACTGCTCTATCCAGATGTTTGATGACATGTAACATGATGTTTGATAATCAGGTCTGGGCTCTCTTTTTTCTTAGTTCTTCCTAACAAAAGATTGTATCCTCTGGGCGTGCTACACATTTTTACTAATATAAACAGAATGATCCCCTTCTTAATCCAGAGGTCATTTTCTAAAAGGCACATTTCACAACCCGAAGGAACGAAATAGCGTCTTCGGTGCGACCGGATGAGCATGCACCCGTTACAAAGATTTTAAATGGGGTTTTTTTCCCAGACAATCAGCCCGGAGTATGCAGAAATCGGGCGTTAAAGGCAGTCAGGCACCTTTGAACAGTTCGCTCACCAGCAGCAATTCCCCCTAAGGCGCGATGAGCTCTCTCAAACCCATTCTACAGAATCTGCGCTCGGCAGGACCGCAGCAAACCTTAAACCCACGTTTCAAATAAAGCGATGCCACCGCTCCACCTCGCCGGGAGGCGACTTTCGCTTCCCGGCTCTCACTCCCACACCCCGGCCGGCGGCGGAGGGCGCCGGGGGCGACAGCGGAGTTATCCCGGGCGCGGAACGGGCGGCGGAGCTCCTGTGGCCGCGAACACCCAACTTTTGCGGGCGGCACGAAGGGGTGGCCGCCAGGAGGAGCACGGCCCCGCATCCCTGTAGCCGCGCATCCCCGCATCCCCGGCCGGGAGAGGCCGAGCCGGCGGCCGCAGCTGCGATTCCTCCCCCCATGCCCTCCACAGCCCTCGGAAAGTTGCGGGGAGCCCCGCGGCGCACCCGCGGCCGCCCTCACTCACCGTGGTTGCTGGCGACGTGCCCGGCGGCGGCGGCGGCGGCGGCGGCGGGGCTCGCTGTCAGCAGGGGGAGGAAGAGGCCGACTCTCCAGAGCCATGCCCTCGCCTCCCTACACCCCATGGCTGGTGCCCGCCGAGCGCCCCGCGCCCTCGGGCC
>WBMY01031620.1:489346-548928 GCA_013397315.1 Donacobius atricapilla
CCTACAAGGGCAGGGGGGGAAAAAAGAAACCCAACTCCAAAGGAGGACACTGATATCCGTATTTCTGAACATGAAGCAAATCAGGTGTCTAAATCCACAAGCAAGAGAGGGGAAAAAAAAAAGAAAAGCGAATTCCCGATGCTTCCCAGTGTTCAAACAGCCCATTGAAGTGAGTGGGTAATGCAGCTACAAGAGTCTGCGCCAGAGAATACCGAAGTTTCTGCTGAGGTGCCTGAATGAATGTTCAGAGAAGCTTTGTATGGAAACGTTTAGCTTTGTAATGCAGGAATAAAGAATGTTTTAAAAAATATTAATTTAAGGATTGCTTTCAGAGGAGTTGTTCAATGAGCAAAGAAAGCCAACACAGAAATATGTATTTGTGGGTATTTGGAGGGACCTTTACAGAGAGTAGTGAGCCTAGAACGTTGCAACATTTCCTATATTTAGCTGTGTTAGCAACATCCTATAAGGAATACTTCTATTCAAAAAGAAGGTCAACAAGAAAAGCTTGAGGAGATATTTCAAAATAATGAAAGAGTGATTAGTATTTTGCCTTAGGTTCAAGGGCAGGTGAAAGGAGAAAGTTAAATTTTTAGAATTTAGGTGATTGGGTGTTTAGGTGACCTTTAGAGATCCCCTCCAACACAAATTATTCTGATGCCATGAGTCTCAGTACTGTTCTGGTTTAGAATTAGCACAGCCCAAAGGAAAGTAGCACCACCAGCCAAGGTTTGCTTTTTGGGTAAGGGGTGAGAATTCAGGCTTTAATTCTTTTGCAGTTCCTGGTTGAGTAGTAAGTTGCTTCCCAGCCAGACTGCCATAAAATACACATGCAGGACATCCTGTATAACGGGCCCCAGGTGAAGATGAGTCATTTGGAGCAGCCAAAAACTTTTCACACATTGATGGCAAAGGCCAATTAATTAGTGCAGAAGAAGTGAACTGAGATTCCTTCCCTCATTTCTGCTGTTGCATGGCACAGATTTGGGGTTTTACACCAGGCTTTGGTCAGACAACCCCAGCAGCACCTGTATTTATATCTGTGCAGGCACCACTTGTGAGCACTTGTGCATCCTTACGTACAGCTGCGTGCACATCAGGCAGGCAGTTCCTTCTTCAAGGGGCTTGGAAGGTCTGGCTTCCCACTTCCATTGCTTTTACAGGTCGTGTCAGACGAAAGCTGAATGCAAAAAGGAGGCGGGGAGAGATGTGACAAGAGCGCAGACAAAATGAGTGTGTTTCCTCACAGCTTTGCCTCCTGCCAGCCTTGAACTCCACAAATCACAGGGAACTGTTGGGGAACCAAAGAGCTAAAAGGGGTGGGTGTCATTCCCTCCACAGTGTCCCTGTGCCAGCTTTTAATTTGAATTTTAACAGAATTTCCAGGGGAACAACTTTGTAAGAACAGTGCTCATTCATCTACACACAGGTTAAGTTTTTATAAATTGCGTATTATTCTGAATTCCAAATACAATCTTAACCATTGTGCTTTTTCAGATATATGCAAACCTACTGAATGCAGTAAAGGATGGCAAAAATATTAAATATTAAAAAAACTAGAGTCCTATTTTTACATTTTTCCCCCTGAAACCTGTGCCACTTGGTATAATAAACTTTGAGGCATTAAACAGGGTAATTGAACCAGGTAAGATAAAGAAGAGGAGCCACAGTTTGAATACTTTCATCCTCAGATTTCTAGAGAGTGTGTTTTTGTAGAAGCAAAGAATTCCATCTATATTACCATTCTTAAAACAAGCCAGAATGTGATCTGCCGCGTGAACAGAAAAACATTTGTTCTATTTTTATTATTTTCTTAAATAAAGGGATATAAATTACACTTAATAGGTTGTCCTTTCTTCTTTGGGTAATTAACTATACATGATTTATCTTTAGTGCTGTTAATTATAATAAAACTCTGGCTTTCTCTAAAAAAAAACGACCCCCAAAGCCATTATTTTTTCATTTACATTTCTCATCATAAAATGTTGTATTGGGTATTAGTCCTTTGATCCATATCTCCTTTCTGTCTGTGTTTTAATGTGATCAAAGCAAACATTTTAATTAGGACACTGACCAAGAACAGCTATACAATAAACTTGAAACACCTTTTCCATGCAGCACTCCTTAGGAGTTGCTGATGTTAAAAATGCTGTAATGTTTGGACCAAGACACCTGCATTAGGATTTTTTAGAGAGAAGCACTCACACTTGCTGACTTTAACTACAACCTGTATACTAAGGAAAACACAATGTATTATTGATCTCTTGGAGTCTGAGGCAAGAGGTTTTTCAGTGAACAGAACACGCTGCTGATTTGGCAGTGTAACCAGAAGTGAACCTTCCAACAGTATCTCTCTCATTCAGAGCTATAAATTACACCTTCCCATAACATTGAAAGTGAACCCCATTTTGTTATACATTATATTCCTCTGTCTCTAGAATTGTACACTTTTTTGTTTGTTTGTTTGTTTGAATGAGCAGGCCTTTCACTTTATCAACATCTTTATTTTTTAGTGTGTTTAATGACAGGCTGACACCAATAATTATCAATATTTCTTCTTGCTACCATAATGTCCAAATATGTTCATGGTATGTGCAGCAATTCACATAAAGTGCTTTTAAGTATTTGCAGATTTTGACAATTTTCTATCACACATCAAGGGAAGCAAAGTAGAAGTTTAGTAAGTTCTGAGGCTTATCTCCCATCCTATTGTGGATATAGAAAAAGATAAAGAAAGAAAAAGGGATAAGAGTCATTTAAAAAAATTTCTATTCCAACAAGTCTTCTAGAAAGACAAGAATACTAAAAGTAGGTTAAATATCTAATTGACTTCTGACATTAAAATATTATCTGAATTATAGAAGCAACATCAACCCTTCAGTTATGAAATTACAGTGCTGCAGAACACTTGTTATAGGCAATGATTCCTACACATATAGGAAAGTCATTGGCCAAGTGTTGCCTGTTAATTATTTAAATTCTGTTCCTGGATTACATTTTTCTTTTCAGTTGGCTTGTGAATGCTTTGGACCCCTTCTGACCTATTAGTGAGCCCACTAATTCTGACACTGCACTGCACAATTTAATTAAGCAACAATGAACCAATTATACTAAACCACGTTTTAGGGAAATTACTGATAAAAAGTGCAGTATGGTTTCATCCCTATCTCATTACGTGCACAGGCTTAGAACTGCCTCAAATTATTTCTTCACCATACCAAGATTAGAAGATTATGTGATGTACAAAAAATGTCAGGCATTTTTCAAAGTTTACACATTGATGTTACAGAAATACCGATATGGCAATACCTCTTCAATTCCGGTATTTCCATTTACCTTTCCATATTGATTTATAAAATAAACAATATATCCAAATTCTAAAGCAGTGTTAAAGCAAAGTTAGTTTCCATGCTTTTCACTTGCAGTTTCTTCAAATAATCTAATTATTTGGATTAATAGGCAAAGCAGTAGATACAGTCTAAGAAGTTTATGTTTTGCAGAAGGTTTAATAGCAATAAAATTGTCCTGGAAATCTTTCAAGAATAACAAATTGTTGGCAGTGAATATTTTCAATATTTAAATTTAGTGAGTATAGTCTTGCTGTGGCAGAGCAAACGGATTCCAGATAAAAACAGAAGAATTAATTAAATCACAGATCCTGAAGGAGAGAATTGGAACATCTAGACCACAAAAAGTAAATATTTTGGCCTCCTCAAGAGTGAAGGAGCCAAAATTTTTCTCATGGTGTTGGCAGAGGTATTTTCAGAGATGTAGATGTGCATGCATAGCATCTGAATTAAAATGCAAGAGGGATCAGAATTACAGACTAACCAAACTTTGAAGTCCAAAGCAGGTAATCTTTTATTGAAAGATTTTATCCATCTCACTAAATGAAATAATTCCAGCTGAGTGAATTGCAAATTGAGCTGGGTCTCAAAATTATAAAATAAACAAAATGCTTTTAAAAAAAAAAAGAGACAAAAACCTTGTCTACACTAGAGAGTGAACCAGATTCTCCTCATTCTATCCAAAAGGTCCCCTGGGCGTGAGAGTGGTGAGGTCAGGGGACACATCAAGGCTGGGTCCAAACTCTTTATCTCCTGCAAATTAGAAGATTTAGGGTTAACAGCACATAAATCCACTTAGGTTCTTTTCTGAGAACATGGAGGACCAAATTAATGATTGCAGCAGGATTTTTGTTTAGCCATTAGAAGTAATAGTGAATGCAACCATGACTGAAAGTGAAATGGTAACGCTGTTAACATTTTGGGTGACATTAAAAAGATTATAAGCCCAGTTTTAACGACATACATTTCAGGTTTCCATTGAAATATTATTGCTGAAACTCAACACCACCCCCCATATTTACAGCTTTAAAAGATACTTAAATTTGGACCCTTTTATGAGGAGGCAAGAACTTAAAACTTATACCATTGCCATATAAATGGTGAAACCAAAAGTGAGTTCGGAAATACGAATTCCTCTTGTAGGTTTTGATAAAACTGGAGTTTTGCTTTTGTATGGCTTTACCTATGGACAAATTGGAGCTGTCTCTATCTAAATGCCCTACTTGAGATTTATAATACTTTAGGAAAATGGAAACATTTTCACATTTAGTAGATATTGCTTCTGAAATCAAACCCTGTGGCTATATACTGTTTTACTTGAACTACTACAGTATCTACTTAAAGATTCAAATCTCCCTGATTGTTTTTCCCTTTCAGTATTTCTGTCTTGTAGATGAAAATGAGAAAACGTTGATGCTGGCTCAGTACAAATAACAATAAAGGCAAACAACCAGGCTTATAAAGATGGATCATTTTGCCCTTATCCAACTGCAGCTTAACGCAGGAATTGCTTCAGGCGCCCGAGAGGATGTGTTTGTCATTACCAGAGATTAATGTTGTGGTGGAACAGTGACTCCTGTACATATTAGCATTATTTTACCAACTGGTGTGATGTGATACATCCATTTCTGCACAGCCTCCTCCACAAGAACCAATTCTCCTACAAAACTGGTAAAGGATGTAATAATTATGTCATGTGTGAGGCATGGGGGGCAGATTGTGTCAACACAGGTGATATAATCTGAACAACCCCCTGGAAATGATAAATCAAATTTTTTTCAGTTATATGCAAAGATCCTTCATCATGCCACCTAACTAATCTGCTGCAACCATTTAGTCCTAAATTCTACACCAAATATTGTAACTGGTTCAGGAAAAGTATCAGCACCAAACAGACTATCCCAGAACTGAAAGCATCTGTCCTTGGTACATACTTACACTGACATACAGGAAGTACCCAGTCACTGTAATTTCAGTAAATTTGGATCTCTCAGGCAGCCTTTACTTTGCCCTTAAAATGTGAAAAGAGTGTCTTGGAACAGGGACACAAACTTTGCAAAATGGCAATAGGTCATCGAGTTTATTTACTTAAAATATCCACAAAATATCTAACACTTTTAAACACAATATTCATTAGTGTCAGAAGCTCTAAAAATTACAGTTTTGCTCAGTCATCACGTTGCCTTCCACCATCATTGACAACTCATTTGTTGGATATTTCAGGAATGCTTTTGGATGTTCAAAAGAATTTTGCACATAACTTTATAATAAGACATGAGTTTATTCCTTCAGACACACCACTGAATCCTTATTTCTGCGTATTTAAAGATTTTTATATTTTAGATATGATAAAGTTGATAACAAATTGGATACTAATACATACTACAGAAGGAACACCCTCAAAGTTTAGCTGCTTCCATTATTTTCATATGTGAATGTCCCAGCTGTTTACATTCTTACGGTTTTTTAAATGAGATATTTCCATTAATAGATGCTGGGTTGGGACATTGTGATCAACAGTTAGGTAAAAGGGTAAGGTTCCAAGTGTTGTTCATGATAAAGAATTAAGGGAATTGTTAAAGAATGTTACTTTGTGCCTGCAAGGCTATTTTATAAAACAAAAAATGGAAATTGGAAATTCCATTTTTACTTTAATAAAATAATTTCAGTCAAAGTGACAAAGACTTAATTGTTAAAGACTTGAGCGTTAGTCTTGTAAATAAGCTTTGTAAATTTATTATTTTGCTCGTATAAGTTTATATGGTTTAGTGCCTGATCTCTGCCTCATTCAATGCTCAGGATCAGAGTGCTCAGGGCTCTAAAATCAAGTGAGACAGCCAGGTATTACCAGCATCACTTGTTGTGTGAGTTTCAGGGAGACAAACTCGATTCTGGCCTGACCCTTTGCTGTGACACTGTCACTGAAGTCAATGTTAATCACAGGTAGTGAACAGCTCATGTAGGCTGGAATTGCCAGGAATGGATAAAACAGGGAGAGACCAAAGGTCATAAAGTTTAAAAAAGGTCTGATCCCTTTCCTGGAATGTGAGTGTTTCTCTTCTCATTCATCTTGCAATAACCTTTCCTCTAAGTACTTTTCTTTTCCTATGAGAATAAAGTTTTGGAATATATTTCTTGCTTGACCGATCACACGCAACATTAAGGAAAAATAGGGCACATTATTGATGGGAAGTAAGAAACAAAAGACCTTCCAGAGTTTTTCAATGCCAAAGCCATAACGATTTTAACTAAAACTTTGGTAAATGAGAAAGAAATTGCTACTGATTTTCTAATTTCACACACACTTGTCAACTGTCTGTGGTACAATGTCAGGTTGAGGGTTTGCTTCCTTCAATTTCCACCAAATTAAAAGGACAGATCTGTAAGGGGTCTTTGGAACAGGAGGATTGCTCGGAATAAAAAAAGAGATGCCATTTGCCATTGTAATATATTGTTGGTAAGTTCTGTTCAGGTGTGTGTGACAGCGCTAAACTGGAGCCGAAATAACAAAAAGAACCAAAAAATCCGGTTTTGCCAAAACCAAATGCCATTAAATCTGGTACAAATGAAGTGAAATTTATCACACATCATTATAGAGGACAAACCCCCTAGAATTACTAAACCACATTCTTGTGACGTCACAGATCTAAGAGATAATCAATCAAGAAAATGCATCTTCTGTTAAAAAATTATGTGAAAGGGTTTAGTGATCTTTTAGCAAAGAAGTCAATAATAATAATAATAATAATAATAATAATAATAATAAACCCTAAAAATCCAAGGTGTGTATGACAATTTTGTGCTACCAACCCCTTGGAGGGCTTTCTTCAAATTTTGAAACTTCCCTGCTGGTGATTGTCTCTACACAGATGTCTGTGACTTCATCTTTGCTGGGATTCATTGTTTCCTAAGAACTTACGAGCAACTGCCTGACTTTGCTAAGATCCTTCCCCACCACAGCTTCATCTGGCTGCCTCTTCCTAATCCTTGCAGTGTTTTCTAATAATGTGGAACAGGATTTTAACACTTCCTTCCTGGATGCATGGTTGCTTCTATTCACCGGGGCTTATCCACAGTATAATTTACTGTGCTGCTGTGGAGGGTATATAAAAATCACCAATGTGCATGGGCTGTTTGGAAATATCCTGTCAGGGCTCAGGGGGACACAGGGTAAACAATGTTCTCCACAGGCTCTGAGGAGCAAGTGTTTGTCAACATTTTATTCTGAACGTTTTATCTCCAATCCACAATACCCAATGAAGCATCGGTTGTGACCATCCTGTCCCCTGAATTTAGTGAAAACGGACGGTCTTCCAGTAGGGCAATGCTTCTGAGCTTTAAAAGATAATTAAAACCGCCCCCCAAACCTCGTATGAACCAGCAAATGTTCCACTTTGGCTCCTGAAATCTATTAATTTGGATCACCTTAAACACTTTGTCAGCTTTGTTAATAATTACTTCATCAGGTAAGAATGAACATAAACTACAGTGGCCTCTAAAAAAAGCCTTTAAAAGAGCCTACCTGGATGCCAACATTATTTCTGTGAAGAATAAGGTATTTCTGTAAATAAAAATGACTAAATATACTTATTGTAGTCATCAACAGCTGATGTAAGAGGAGAAAACTACAATAATAAAGGGTAGGTGGTGCATCTGGGAACCTAGCAACTGAAGAAGTAGCTAAAATCTTACATTATTATTTAGCGTTACACAGTAAGAATAACCTCATCTTTTGATCTGTGATGTTTATTTAATTCCAGAAGTTGAAAGACATCCATAATCACTGGACATAAAAGGCAATAAACAGCAATTAAATAAGTATAAACTAGACATTTCAGTTTAGAATTGTAGCTGCTTCTGAGAGAAAGAGAGTCTTTGAAAGAGAGCAAATCTGTTTGAACTGCTGATCATGGGATAATCAGTCACTCATAATAACTGAAGCAAGAATTTTAAATATCTTGGCACAGATGCTGTCAATGTCTAAGCCTGAATTTTTAAAACACATTTTCCAGGTGGATTGCTGGTAATTCTGAAATGTTTACTTAATGCTATATTGAAAGGTGACAGTAGGCAGAAGTTAATGGGTTTTGCTCTAAGAAGTCTGAGGGCAAATGTTGTTCTCATGGAGATGCGAAAGATAAAATATTGCCACTGACACTGCTTTAAAAAAAGTCTATTACTTCTGACTGTTTTAAACAAGCAGCTTTCAAAATACAAAACAATTTTAAATTATTTTATAGCCAGAAGCCAAAAAACGGGTGAGAACCTAGAGTCCTTACCTTCTTAATATTTCAGAACTAATGGTGACCTGACCCTCCTGCTCCAAATACTAAGCAATAGCAACAAAGCTAATTTTTCAGGGAAGCAAATTAATCTTAAAGACGCATAGTGTGAATAACATGAAGGGAATCTGAAATTTTCCTGGGACTATCAAATGAGTTTAAAGCTCAGTACTGCTATGGTTGTTTAATTGGCAGATTTTAACTATTGTAGGGATTAGGAAAGAGAAACAGGACTAAGCTTTTATGGCGGTCTGTTACATGTGTGATGCCACTAGAGGGACATGTACAGCCAAGAGTCACTTACATGGGCTTCAGAAAGAACTGGAGATAATTTATTAGCAAAAATGGAAATATGAATAAAAATTAATTATATCTGTATTTTTAATCACACCTAAAAATGATTCAGCTTTTCCGTCTCTGTCTTTTCTTATGAGTATCTTATTTTATTTTGTTTGTAATACTGACATCCTAAAAAACCTCAGGAATGTAGCTTTATGATTATATCACATGGCTAAAAATAGACTGGTTTGATTTCTGAATCTGATTTAAGTGCCTTTAATGTTATCCTCACTCCCCTTGATTAAAATACAATTTGTGCAATTCCAAGAGTTCGTTTGTTTCTGTGTGAGTGGGGTGATGTAAAAAAACAGGACGCAAAAAGTAAACAGAGAAACCCACATATAGAGAGATCATGAATATTCCATGAGGCAAAAGGATTGAAGGAGTCTCAAATGAATTTTGAGAGGAGGTCATCGCAGGGATCTGGCTGCACCATGTGAGTGAGCTGCTAAAATGGGACAAGGAATTTTCTACCCTGCATTTATAAAATGAACACTTGAACAGCACTAGAAAGATATTTCTGTCCTTTTAAGCTTTTCAACACATCTGTTCCAGGTAGTAAAATATGCAACATTAGCCCGGGAAGAGAAACATCGTATTACTATAAAAAAGAAATAAATTGTCGGTGAAGTATGTAGCCAAACTATCAGAAAAAAGCTATTTGTGTAAGTGCTGCTGTAAAACTCAAAGTGTGGTTGAAACACATTGATAGCTGGCTTCATGTTTATTCCAGACAATTTATAATAGCTAATAGAGAATGAAGTGGGACTGTTTCCTTTTATCATTGAACGGCTATAGACAATTCAATTTTAGCTATAATTATAGACCTTATAAAATTTAAAACTTTAAAAATCACTGCTCAGAAATTCCAGGCACAAATGAGTTGAGTCATTTAAGGTAATGATAATTTTGCCCTACCGAAATGGTTGGATCTAATTCAAAGCAGAAAGTGTCATTACCTGTTCTATTATCTCTAGTTCATGAAAGCTGTGTTTACTTTATGTAGAAAAATATCATTGGCAGAAAAAGAAACACCCCTAAATCTTTCCAACTTGAATTTGAAAACATTGCACATAAAAAGTCTATTTTCTAGTGCCTTTAAAGGACATCTTCCTATTTCTAGACTGAATCAAATGGAAAAAACTTGATAAATCTTCGTGCATTACTGGGAGAGTAAATTATAGTTGATAAAATATTGGAACTGGTCTCCAAAATAGTATCAGTTTAAGAATAATGCAGAAAACTTTAATATGTGCTTCTTAAAATGGATCAAGAGTACTGAGAAAATATATTCCTAGTTTGACCAACAGTTTGATTTTATGGTAATATCTCCTCTTTGTATTTTTACAACCATTTTACTTACATTATTTTTTGCCATCGAAGTGCCTAAGAACAGATCCAATATTTCATGTGAGTGTATGGCTTTTCTGTTAATTATTTTAAGGAGAACTGCAAATTTGACAGCAGAGCATTAAATTAAGATTACTCACCTTACCTCCATGAAAACAAAAACAATGAAAAGGAAACCCCTTTGTAGAACATTTTGATTAAATCAGCGGCATAGGTAAAACTTTCCTGCAAGGAGTTTTTTTTCCAGCCACCCCTGTTAATATGCAAGAATAATAAAACATGGCAAGCTGTGGACTACGGTGATTTGTTGGCTACTGGACACTCAAGTGGTTTCTTCACCCTTTTTGTCCATGGAAAGTTGTCACTCACCCTTAATTCATATCTCGTGTGTTTCCTGAGTGTGTAACAGAGACTCAGCCTGGAAAGATAAGTTGACTTTTCTGCCTCTAATAGCTGCTCAAAAATGCTGAATTATTATTGTGCCTCTGATGGTTATCAAATATTCTTCTGTGTATTCTCTTGTTCTAGCTACAAATAGCTGGACTTACTAAAAGAGGATTAATGAACAGGGTCTACACTCTGGCAAAACTGGATTTTTTTCTTTTTGCTATTCAGTACAACTGCACTTGACACAAGAAGTAATTCCTGGAACGACAGCAAAGGGGGAAAAAAAAAAAAAAGAGCTAAGAAAGTTATTTGGACATCCAAAATAAAATTTACCCCATTAGACAATGAGGAAAAGCGAAAGATAGTACTGGGCAACTTGAACTTTTAAGGAGTTTCTGAAGTTTGTATTTCAGATACATTAATCCAATACAATTTTGTGGTGTTGCAAATACCTAAGGTTAGGAGGAGAGGACTTGCATAACTAAAGGTTTTTATGGAAATCTATAATTAATAATTCTTTTACATTAAGTGGATTACATGGAATAGTAATTTTTTGTTACATCATCTGACACTATCTAAAAAGGCACTGTTCCTAAAGGAGTGTGAAGTGGGAAAAGTGAAAAATGTAAGAGAGGAAGTTCAATTTCTCCCCCATTCATTCTATTTTAAATTTCTGGAGAGGTTAAAATTCACACATATCACAAAATACCAAAACAAAACAAGCGTTAACATTTAACAGTAATTGGAATATCAGAAAATATTTTGCCATTAGGAATTTAGGACCACATGTAATTTAGGAGCAAACCACTTCATCCTGACCTGATAATTTCAATTCTCTCACCTTATCTCTATCCCTGGTCCTCACCCCATTTTCTTTCTCCCTTCACAGAGAAATCTGTTGGAGATGAAATTTCAGTACCAGAAGTGGACATTTGGTCTGCTATAAAAAACAAAACAAAACAAAACAAAACCACAAAAATCACTCTGTTTTACACTGCTTTCATCAAGTTATTCATCATTTTACTACTGATATTATTGAAACCAGAATTTTTGTTCCAGATTATTGTTGCCTCCGTAAAGTTTTGGGATTAGATTTTAACTCCTATCTTGCCAAAGGCAGTGTATAGATGAGACAAGTTTCTGAAGGTGATTTCAGCCAAGAAAATGTAAAGAATTCTTTGATTCTAAGGGGACTCATACATAATCTAGTATTAGAATCAAAATTCTCTTTTCTGACGTCTTTTGTGGTATGGTCATTCCATGGCTAGTAAACTTTTATTTAATTTGCTAAATCCTCACATCAAAAATGTCCTTCTCTTTCCAAATATATTTTTTATTAGCTATAGTTTTACTTGAGGTTTTTGAGCACTTCTCTAACCCTAACTTGTTAATATGAATGCTGGAAAGCACTTAAGCATCCTTTGGGGCAATACATTTTAATTAAAACAGCTCTTTCTAAGCATATTTGGAGATGAATCCTCCTTATAAAAACCCATGAAATATGGAAGAGGTATTTGTGGAAAAGGATCTCTCCTTTAACAATTTATTGCATATCAAAAGCTTTATATGGAGTTGTATTTGTACTAACTTCACCTTTCGGGGGTTGACAAGGTTCTTCCAATATTCTGTTCAGTGTTTTCCAGTGCCTTCTAATCTTTTGACCCAAGTCAACCCAAGTTTCACAGACTAAATGGGAAATTTACTGACCTGCGTGAAAAAATGTCACTTTGACAGAAAACTTTTTTCTCTGTATTTATCCCTTTTGGAAACTCCCACTCCCAGGAACGCCCTCTGCCATGAGGCGTCTCCAGCAGCGCTGATCAAGGCACTCTCCATCAAACCAGAGCCTGGCAGAGCCGTGGTGCAGTCGTGAATCCTCCCTGGGCCACACAGTGACATCAGCCCCCTCTGCAGAAGCCACCAGGGGCCACTTGCCTGGCTCGTGCCCAGCTGTCGCTGTTTGAGCAAACAGAAAAATCGCAATTCCTGGGAACCGCAGCACTCCAGCTCCGACCTCCAGAGAGTCTCCGGGACACGTCTCACTTGTGCGATATCAGAGATGATTTGTCGTTAATGCCAGGGCCAGCAGACAGGTTTTATTCTGGATACAGAGCATAAAATCCATTTAGAAGCTCGAGCACGGAGTTATGAGTGCGGTGTTGGAGCATTAAAGCTTCAGAGGCTGGACCGTGTAGTGGAGTTTAGTCTCAATTTACACATTTACATTTTCTCCGATGCGTGTGGGAATAATGACAGTCTTCAGAATGGATTTCACCCAAGTAACACAACCAGGGGATGCCTGAACTAGCATTAGGAAATTATCAGAATGTTTTTTTTTTGCTGTCGTTGACTTCTAAAATGCAATTTTTTCAGCTAGAGTTTTAGACTCTTAATGCCACAGGTTGGTGGAGCAGGGTGGAAGAGAGGGCAAGGTTTGTGTTTTACTCTACAGATGGGAGAATTGCTTCCTACATCTTAACTAAGGTTGCTTGTCCCTCGAATAATTTGCATTGTTTCTTTATTACGTCATGAAGAACATGCAGGTTTTTCTTGATTTCATTCTTTGTTTTGAGGTGGGTATTTTATTTATTTGGTTATTTTTTTGTTGTTTTTATGGGGTTTTTTTGCAGATGATCTAAATAAGGAATTGCCACACCTGTATATTTATGCTGTGGACTGGTTTCTATGGAAGGAATATAAGGGTAGGGGGGTATTTGGGAGAATATTTTGTCTGCTCGTTTAGCTGTTCCCATCATCCACATTAGGTTTTATCTCTTTAGAAAGTTGCACATAAAATTCTAAGAGGAAAAAATAAGTGTTTATCCCAGCTGATACATTGGAAAATAACTTTTGAGCTGCAGACAGCTCGAAAGAACGATGTCAAATGCTGAGATTTGTCTAAAATTTCCCAAGTTTATAGGTGTGAACCACAACAATCTCCTGTGCGGCAATGGTTAAAGCCTGTGTTACTGGAGGGAACAGAGTTATCAGCAATAGGAAACTCCTTGACCTTCTGTTGCAGTTAAGGAGCCTTGAAAGAGCCTTTGGGGGAAAAAAAAAAAATCTACATTTCCATATCTTAAAAATGGACCATGTTAAGCTTCATTTCTTTGATCACAGGTTGCTTAACTCCTGCAATGAGGATGTACAACTTTAATTACACCTTCTCACAGTGGAACCCAATGTGCTTTTCCACAGGCACATGAGCTGCAGTTTTGATATTGGTCAAAATTATTCCTTCTTAAAATTCCATTCAATTAATTTCAAGGTAATATTATCACTTGCCATGCATATAGAATTTTTCTTTCCCTAACATATCTGTCTTAAACGTTTTTGTTTTAAATTTGCACAGTGTATATTCTATTGTTGGACAGTTATATTTATGTGTTGTCCTGTTAGAAATACCATTTTATATCAATTTGTATATAAAATCTTCAGAGTTTCAGGAAAGCGACTGTGAGGTTCAAAGATCATGAAAATATCCAGCCATGTATTCTCAGTGTTATATTTCTCACTTTGTTATATTTCTCTTTTTTAACTTAAGTAGGACTTTGTGATTAGAAATTAGCAACTTCTTTCTGTAATAGGGAATATACTTCCTAATTTCTAAAAACCAGAATTCTCTCAAGAGTCATTTGTTTTATTAGATTTACTGTCTTTTGAAAAGCAAAATAAATTGCTGTGAGAATAACATTTATGGGGATAGTTTGATAACAGCCTTTGATTTCTTAAGTGCACCATGATTAAGTGTTGAAGATATATTGCAATGTTTTATTTTTTTTCCATTAGAGATTGCCTATTACACCATTTTCAGACTGTAAATTATTTAAGTCTGTTGAACATTCTGCCTTGAATAATTTATTTACTATGGGATTGTAAATTGCAATATTCTGTCAAATTTCAGGCTATCCAGTGAAAATAATCCAATTTATTAAGCACTGATATTATTGGTTACATGGGATCCCCTAGTAACTCGTAGACGGCACTAAAGGAGCTTTAGTACGGAGTGAGAAAGGGAAAGACTAAAGTGAGCAAAAAGTCAGGAAATTAATGAGTCTGAGAGGTTTCTAATTGAGACAATGAAATCACAATTCCAAAACCAAAAAACTTTGCATATTTACCATTTGATTGGTTATAACGTGTCAGAGATTTTGATTACAGTCTAAAACAATTGTCATTTAATTGACTGTTTTATTTACATAGCAGCAACTGACAGCAGTGGTTAGCTCTCTTCTGAAAATCAGTGTACAATTTGCATGAGCTAATAAAAACATTGTGCTCCAAAAGGAGAATGTGTGATTGCTTTTTCAAGTAGAGATATGCCGGAAAAATAACTTTAATCTCTCTTTCATGTTTCAGTCTTTGTGAAACCAGGAAAAAATAAAGCTTGGGTGCTTTCCAATCCAACACGGAAAACATTGCTTCATTAAGGTTAGTTCCATTAAACTTTATGGAAGAAAATTTTCTGCGTAAGGCAAATAAGATTTGGCCAATGAAAGAACAATTATGCCTTCTTTGGAAAAATAAATGGACAGACTGTCTCCCATAACAGCCCAGAGTTGGATTCCTGCTGACCCACATGGGCTGTTCAGTAACATCCAGGGACGCTGTTCTGGCATAATCCATCCCACGGTCAACAAGAAAGTGAAAACCTTGTTCTCACAAGAGATAAATCCCCTCTCTGACACACAAATGAACAGCTGTGAAGTCAGTGCAGTAATGGATATTTATTTGAGTAGGTAGACACATTACAGGCAAGATTTTTCATTCTCTGCTTTCTAGAATGTAATTAGCCATGATCCTTCACAATCTTATGCTTGGTTCTATTTCTTCTGTTTGAGAGGGCTCTGCCATGCCCTAATTACCCTTTTAAATTGGGCCAATGCAGAGTAACCATCTCCAAATCCAGTGGATTGCAGTAGTGCGAAGAGCAGAAATGTGCAGTTCCCAATTCCTGCCCTGATATACACGGATTGCATAAGCAGAAGATGAGTTACTTCTGTAAATGCTGGACTAGCGTTCTTTAAACGGCTCTCTATTAATGCTGCTTTATTTTATTTATTAAGCAATTTAGTTTTAAATGGAAGACAATAGATTTACATCAGACAGAGTCAGAGATTCCTTACTAATTGCAAAGTGGATTACGCTGTCTATGAAATTATGTCTGCCTTCTGCCTTTTCAGAAGAGAAGATTGGAAAAGTAAAACTGCTGCACATTACAGCAAGATATTCCTATTATTCTGACGGCTACAAGAGCAACCAGCTTCAGTTTGTTCCAAAACCTAATTACCATTTAATTTCAAGTACTCTAGCCACACTTTTTCTTTTCCTTCCAAGGAAAAATGAGTTCCAATACGAAGTGGCCTTGTGGTTGTCTTTCTTCTTTCAGATCTGAAAGCAAGGAAGACTTCAGTTATTCAAACCAGCGAAATGATTCAACATACAAGCAAGTCTGACCTGGATGGATACCAATTAGTGAAAATTGGATTTATGGCTGTTTCCCAGTTTTCCAGCCACTAGAGGGCAAGGTTTTTCTGTGTCTTTTTCCGTGCGAGAAAGTATTTGACTCCAAACAGGGAGATGTTATTTCCTTTGAATCATATATGGCCTTGAGCACGCCACTCCACGAGGTATGTTTGGACTGGAAGCCTTTCACCACCGTGGAACAACATTAAGGGAAAAAATAAAATTTTGAGATGCCTACAAGAGGATTAAAAGAGGATTTTCTAAAGTTGGCAGTCATAATACACATTAATTCAATTCCTCACTAACTTAACGCATTCCACCTTTTTGTCAGTTGTGTTATTGAGTTCTTGAATGTACCAATGTCAGTTGGAATAAGGATGGCAGGTCCTTCAAACCTCTGGAATTTGAAAGGCAATGTTTATTCTCAGATCACAACAGGTCGACTTCCATTTTTTTAGAAAGTGCGGTATCGAACCTTCTCTTTGCTTTTCTTCTGCTTGTGGTTTTTCCTGTATTTTTCTCTGGACATGCATTTCTTCTTCCAAAGTTATAAATAATCTCTCAGTTTTTCCAGAATAACAGAAATTTTTTTTTTTTTTGTATTCTGCCACTGAGATTTTTAACACATTCTGATTTTTTGGTGTGTTATTTTTTTGATAAAAAAAAATATATCTACTTCTAATCTTCAGAGATTTTAGTTGATCTTCCTCCTTGGTGCTTTTAGACAGGGTGGATATGACAAAGTTCAGTTCTGAATCAATGCAGAAGAATTATTTGAAAGGAGCATTTTCATTGGCATAGATGCTCAAAAATCACGGTGTGGTCCTCAAGAAAGTCCATCAAACAGACACAAAAAATGAAAATACAGCATGAATTTATGTAAGAAAGAAAGTATCCAGAAGCACATTGAGTTGTTCTCTAGGAAAAGCTGTGTCTGTAAGGGCTGGAAAATGAAGGCCACAAGAATGCCTTAGTTTCCTTTATCTTAGTATATTATCTTTCCTGACATATCTTCTTTAACAAATAAGATAGGAAAGAGAACTGAAACCCTTCTTTACAACTGAAATTCTACCCTGGAGAGGTGTTCAGGCTGTGAGTGCAGTCATATATCTGCAGTCAGAGATTCTGACTCTCAGTAGCCCCGTCAAGTCAGCAGAGCTTTACAGTGCCAGGGAGGAAACCACTCAGAGTGGGAAGAGAGATAAAACATTTACAGCTGCCTCTCCATTTGGAATATATTGCCTACTACCATCCTGGGCAGTCTCTACTGTCAGAAGTGTGGTTTCCCAACTGAAGAGAAATTTTAAATCCCTTCTGCAAAATCAACATAATTTTTAGTATTTCCAAATCAAAATTCAATAGCGCTTGCTGAGTAAAATCTCATTGTTCTATATAAAAATATGAACAACAGGGGACCAAATTACAGGAAAGGTCTATTATTATTTTATTTTGTATTCCACTCTAGTACTGCAAGTTGTATAAAGACTCAGGAGAGAAACTGTAAACTCTCCATTGAATGCATTGCTGTTACTAATACCAGTCTCAGAGTGCAGCCTTCTATAACAGTCAATATAATACATATAGTATAATATGGCCTTTAAAATACCATATAGGAATATACATTAGCCACCAATAAAACAAAGGCAGGTTTTTTTTCCCTTCAGCTGAGGCAGCTGAAGTCACTGGTGCCTTGCAGTGAAGGCAGCACGTCCCCTGCCCCATCAGGTCACCACACAGCTCAGGAAGGGTCCTGACCGTATCAAAGGGCACCAAGTTATTTGGGATGTCTTTAGAAGGTGGGTGAATGAGGTGAGGAGTTTTCACCGTAGTCACTCCAGCCCTGTGAGTTACAAAAGACATAAAATCCTTGGCAAGTAAGAACTTACATGCATGACATGAACTTCACACAAATATAGGGATTTCGTTATTGCACTTGTTGGAAGGCAATGTGAAATGGAGGAGGTGTTATAGATGCGTTATAAAGTTGGCTTTTCGCAAATATTAAAATGAATGCTATATGTATAATGTGGGAAGATTCTACTGTATTTTCTTTTATTATTATTTACTGTATTTTATTTTATTATTAACAGAAATGTCATGAATGTATATTTTCTCTTTGAGTTGTAAAGATCTTTTGTAACATTTAAAACCAGTCAAACCAGTTGACCAAACTAGATCAAACCCCTATCAGAAGGTAGCGGGGGGATCCTCCTGCAATCCCGAATTAACCAAATTAAGATTGCTGACCAAAAGCTACAAGAAGGAATTTATTGAACCGCGGTTATCAGTATCTTATCCAAATAAAGATGACCAAAGCCTCAGGAGAAGAATTTATGGAACCCATGCTATCAGACAGAATGGAGCCACTCGCAGTTGGATCTATCACATAAAAATGATTGGGGGGGAGTTGGGACTGAACAAAGAAATTCACACTCAAAAGGAATGTTTGAATCATGCATGTGAATTTGAATCATGCATGTGAATTTATAAATATGCAGCAGGCTGATACTTTTAAAGAGGGAGCCTTTTCGTTAGTGGGTGTGCCCTTGGCCAAATGCCAAGTCTATAAAATATTTGCTTTATTCTGTCCCCTAATTGTCTATTTTTTTTTTATTTATTTTTATTAAACTTATAGATTTTTCTAAGAAAGTGAACCTTGTTTTTCACAGAGGGAAAATCTGCGCAGCTGTGCTCCGACATTTTTAAGTAGAACTTCTGTTCACCAGTCTCAACTGCTTCCAGGGCATCATTAAGTTTATTCCTCCCCATGTTAGCAACAGACATGAATTGTTTGTAAGGAAAGTTACTTTCCCCCCCATCCATTAGTCTGGTCATCTCATTACAGCAGAAAAAACGATCATTTTTGCTCATATAAAATGTGGGGTTTAGGAGTTAATTGTTTTAATTAATGTGCAGAAACTTTGATGGCATTGCAGATAGTTTTGTGTAACAAATAATGGATAGGGAATAATATTTATTACAACTATTTACTTTCTAGTGTATGAAGCAGTCTCAAAATTCACCATCTTTTAGTGTGCAGTTAATATATTCTACATGACAAAGCAGATTAATCGTGTGTCTAGTAAAAGTAACAAGTGTAATTGCATGGGTTTTCTCACAGCATTTTGATTTACAGTTTGAGTCACTTAAGGCCAAAATTATGACTGTTTTCTTTTTAAATAAAAAGGAAGGAACATGATGAGTTGTTTAATTAATATCTTCTAATTATTGTATTTTTTTCTTCTGTGTTAATCAGAACCTAATGTATTTGTGGCTTTTTCTTCCTAGAAGTCTTTTTAAAGATGCTTCTGCTTCTCCCAGTGACAGAGTCAAAAAAATTAAAGACTCAAAATGTGGCATCATGAAAAAAGAAGGCCTTACCTAAAACCTTTAATTTCTTTCCAAGGATTTGGTCTTTGATTTTTTTAAGACATACAGTAATGTCCTTCAAACAATTTCTCCCTATTTGCAAACTTTTGTTAGGTGTTTTTTGTGTTTTTTTGTGTGCGTTTTGGTGAGCTTTTTCACATATTCACACACAAGCTTGAGGTGATGTGAACTGGAAAACACTGTTCACATAATAAATTAACTTTCTCTGAGGACACATTTCTGAGAATTACTTCAAATCCCTAGCTATAAGTTATGGGGATGCAGTTGCTTTATCTCACCAGAAATTCCAAAATTCTGCTCGTTTCTTAGGCCAGCTGTGTGAAACCAAATTCTCATGGGAAGGGGATGACTTGCATTCTGAACAGGGTAAAAGAGAAGCAAAAGGGAACTCCAGATACTTTCAGCAAATCTATAACTCATTATGATCCTTTGTAAAGCAAACTTCAAATCCAAACTTTTAAAAGTGTACTGCTCTAAACCGAGTCCAACAAATTTTTTCAATAAAATACGCAAAGCAAATGGCAACAAAATTCCAGCGGGGAAATGGTTGGTGTTTTTCTAAGAAACAACATCACGGACACATTTTGAAAGCTTTGAATTATCTGGCTTTGATCTCATTTACAATTTCTAATCTCAGTCCAGTTAATGCTGACGTGCCACCCCAAGATGCATGGCAGCTGTGTCAGTGGTACAGCTGCCTGACTACTCTTAAGTCTCCGTGGTAGCTGCTCCCCTAATGAGCCAGGATAAAATCGCAAGGCAGTAATTGTGTGCAGGTTTTACAGAGGTTTTTTTTTAAGTCTATGCTCTGCAATGAGGCAACCCTGACAGACAGTAATATTTCTAAGGCCAGATACTCCTCCCTTCTTGTTTAATGAGCTATAGATTTTTAATTTGGGGGTTTTGGTGATGGGCAGGATGAATGCACGAGAGGTTGAGCTGGAGACGTCTGTATGTTAATACATGGCTGTGTTTGCACAGACAGTGGGAAGATGGGAGCCAAACCCAGCTCTCAGTCACCCCAGAAGTTCTGTGTTGCTGTTTCCTGTGGTGATTTTCCATCTCAAATCCAAATGCATATTTGCTTTCCAGGGATGGGCTGCGTTTTCTACTAACCTTTCATGTAAGCAAAAACATGTAAACTCAGGACGTGAGTTACGCAGCAAAACTGGAAGAAAATCTACTTCCAGTTTGTAAAATCATTCAGGGAATTTTTGCATCAGCACAACTTCCGTCTCTTAAAGATGGAATGCAGCTATATCATGGATATTCAAAAACCAGCTAATGTCTCAAAAAGAATAAGGAAATTAAAGATAGCAATTGCTTAAAAGAATTGAAATATTGTTAGTTTACTACATTCACCATTAAACAAGCCTGTCTAATACTCATTTTCTAATATTATCTATGAAAATAGGAAACCCCCCCTATAAACCAGGTGAGATATGTCCCAAAACACATTGAGGAAGACCGCGCAATCTACAAGAAAATAATGACACTGTCTGGAAGCACCTGTTCTGCTTTTCACTGGCTTTCATGGTTTCATTACAGCAGTCTGCTGGACTCTGCTTTCACCATGCTGCTACCAAGACCTAATGAAGTCTTATGCCCCAAACACTTCAGGATCCATTGATATCTGCATGTGTGCCAGGGAACTAAAAGGTCACTCAAAATTCATTACAGGTTCAGATTCAAGCCATGCTCTTGTTCTGAAGTAGCCATATTGCACTTTACAATGGTTTTGTTGCATATTTACTCAACTGCAAATTTGTTCCTCTTCCTAAATTTCGTGCAAATGAACTTAATGAATAATAAATGTTCATCCTGGGTGAGATAGACATGGACACATGTGCTTGGATTGAGTCTCAGAAGAATTGTGTCCAGTCATTGAAACATAGTTCAAGAACTTTTTAATTTTATTCAGACAGTGCATGAAGCAAGATACACATGCCTGCAACCATCAAATTGATAGAACAAGTTTTATTTAAACAGAATTTTACAAACATTTACCCCCTTTGAGTTTATTGCAGTAGTTTATTGCCTTTTTGTCTTCTACAACTTTGAGTTGTGCCACTCCCTAGAACCATATATCCCTCTGAAATGATTTACCAGAAAAGTCATGACACAAAACCTTTAGAGAATCTTAATTCCATGTGGGTGGATGTTTTCAGCTTCCAAACTGCAAAATCGGTTTTAAAGAAGCAGCTCCCTTATATGTGCTTCCTCCAGGTGTATATGTATCCTCATGGAATTCAAGTTGTAGTTGGACTTCTGGTGTCCCCAGAATGGTATAAACAGGCATTAGACCAACAGAAGATAGGAGAAAAATAGAATCAGCATTAAATGGAGCAAAGAAAAACAAAACAAGTAACATTTATTACACAAAATGCTTCTAAAGAGCTGTGACTTTCCATCTAGGACATACAGGCAGGGTAATTATTAGCAGAAGCACTGAATGGGGAAAAAACCTCTGAATGGTCTGGTTTAATATAAAATCTGCTTAATAATGAAAATTTTCTCTTTTTTCTGTGAGCAAGGATTTTTTTGATTACAAAAGAAATGATGCTTTTTGCTTTTGCAATCTAGCAGAATCTTGAATAACAGAGATATAATTATTATTTAAGAGTTTTAACTGGTGATAAGTAATTACATTTTATTCCTCATTTAAAACTAATTTAAAATATATCTATTTGTTCCACAGCCCATCTCCCATATTTTTTAAAAAGAAATTATGTTGAAAGTGATTATATAAAAACTGTCTGATGTACATTCAGTTTTGTCTCTGTTGCAGAGCACAAACACTTGACTGAAGTGAAACTGGGGCAAATTTGGAAGTCAGGAAAGCTGTGTGTAGGACTTCAGGATCCATTGACTGGCTATTAACTCAGAATCTCAAAAAGCTGGTATGTTTTCCCTGAAAATTTCTGCAGGATTGAGGTGGAATGTCATTCTCAACCCATGAGCAGAGTTTGGACCCAGACAAAATGTAGTGAACCACGGCTGCTTCTTTGGTGTTTCAGTTGGGACAATTCATGATTTATTTTTTCTTTTTAAATCCAGGTCACAAAACTAGTTGATTTCAGCATTTGGTTATACAAGTACTCTGTTTTGACAACTTCATTTGAAAATATATTTTTCTGCTCAACTTGAGTGGGAGCTGGAGCTTAAAACCTTTGCCATTTTGTTACTTTCACAAACTTTCACATTTTTTTGCTGCTCCATGCTGCCAGCTTTTTTTATTTTTTTTTTTTTTTTTGGCCAGGCAAATTATTCTAACTTTTCATGACAGCCAAGACAGCCGGATCTGGTGAATCAGCAAAAAGGTTAAAGCAAAAGGCAATGCCTGGTAACACCTGTCTTCAGTGAATAAGTCATACAAAATGTTCTCAGACTGGCTGGGAGCTGTGAAACCAAAGAAGGTTCCGCACATGCCTGCAGGTATTAAACTCACACTCCTTTCCCCAGCCTTTGATTCTCCTTGGCTTCTTCTGCAGCAGTGGTGAGAGTGGATGATGTCACAATTCCATGGAATTTATATCAGTTAAGACAGACATTTGCATTTTAAGGGCTTTATGGTTATCACAGTACTAAAAAAGGCCATCTTTTTTCTATTTCATAGGTGTTTTTACCACAGCAAAACTTTTGCATAGGTTTCTTTTTGTCTTTCTGCAATCAGAATTGGTTTTTCAAGTGTCAGCAGCACCCAAGATGTGCCACAAGGAGCCCAGGCCAGTGGCTGCAATATCAAGGATGTGGCACCTCCACCACCAGCAGTGACCCTCCAAATGAGGGACCACTTCACCCAAGTTTAGCTGAGCAAAAAGATAAGCAAGAACCACGATCTAAAGAACTGAAATAGAATTATCCTCTTGGCAAGAGTATTATTTTGCCTCATGTGGGAAAAAAAAGGGTCTCTGTGAGTAGATCACAATAAATCTCTTGGGAAATTTTAAAAAATTAAAATAAATCCAAGTGGAGGGTACAGCACCAAGCCTGACAGAGTTCAAGAAGTGTTTGGG
Organism: Donacobius atricapilla; assembly: GCA_013397315.1. Taxonomy (NCBI): domain Eukaryota; kingdom Metazoa; phylum Chordata; class Aves; order Passeriformes; family Mimidae; genus Donacobius; species Donacobius atricapilla. Next base: position 512,924 of record WBMY01031620.1, read on the forward strand.
CAATGCTGTCAGGCACAGGGTGTGATTCTTGGGGTGTTCTGTGTGGGACCAGGAGTTGGACTCCCTGATCCTGATGGGTCCCTTCCAACTCAGCATATCCTGTGATGCTGTGATAGATTGGGGTTTTTTGTTTGATTCCAAGTGGAAATGAATGTCTTTCTCCAGGGAGCAGAAAATGCATGGTTCCCAAAAACCTTCTTATTGAACCAGCAGCAGATCTTATCACTGGGGTGATGCTACAGCATGGAGATGGAGGAATAATGACTGTAATTTGTCCAGGTACTAACACACTGTGGCTGGAATTCGCTTGCTGCAGGGTGCAGGGCAATAAATTGCTGGCAGTCTATGGATGTTGGCATATCCAATCCATTGGTGCATTTGCAGAAACTTTTTAGATCTCTACAATGGCTTAATGCACTATTTGCCAACAACATAGAAATAGAAATGTTGGACTTCATTATAGAGCCATGGGAAGTTCCTGGTCCATAAGATGTAGGAAACATGCTGTGTCTCACATGTGTACTTGGATCTTTTGTCAAATACAGCTCAGAAAGATTAGATGTAATTAGGAACTAGCCACAGCAAGGCTTTATTTTTTCACTCCTGTTAATTCTTATGATCGTTTCAATACTGGTTGATCTCAACTAGTCTATTTTTAATTCACTGGAGCTGTTATCTGTAACACTGATGTATTTGCATTCAGTATATGCCCACGGGTAACCAGCGTGGAGGGCTGAATGTTAAATAGTCACATTATAAGCTAACATCAATTTGAAGATTTTTATCTAGACTTTCACCGCTCTGAACTTCAAAAGAACCAAAGCAGCGTCTTAGTATGGCTCTCTCTGACAGCCAAATGTGAATCCACCCTGTCCTTCTCTTTCATAACACTGCCTTTACAGACTTAATTATAGCCTTTATTAACCTGTTACTCTTTGTGTCCACCTTCTTGAAGACTCTTATGTAGAGAATCTAATAATTCAGTTCCTTAAAAGAGAAACCAAGCATTGAAATGATACCTGAGGAAACTCTTGTGAGGTGAGTAAGGAAGATTTGTTTACATTGAGTACCTGCTCCCCTGAAAGAACACAGGAAAAAAAATTGTTGTGGTGCACAGTATTTTTTTGCAGCCTTGAAAAATTGCTCATTTTAGTGATCAGACCCTAATGTCAGCTTAGCATAGTGAAGAATGAAATGTCTTCCTATACACAAAGCAGGAATTTGAATGATCTGCCAGGTGTATTCTTCCACAACACAATGCTGAACGGGGAGCAGAAAGGTCCCCAAAATTCTTGTAATGCCTGTTAGATGGTGTTGTATGTATTCACAAGGGACAGAGTGGTCTGTACCCAAATAAACAATTAGTAAGTATTAACAAGTATTAATTTTGTCATAGATCTGGATGCTGCTCATCTTATTGAACTGGGTGGGAAAGGAACCAGCATAACCACATTAAGTAAAGTAGTTTAAACGATCAGACTCATTAGATGTCGTGTACCAGTAGGCATGAACTAGTTCCAGAAGAAAAGACAAAATGTCTGCATGTTTTCTTCCAACCTGTGCCATAGGAGTCTGGGCATCTCTCCCTTTTTGCAAGGCAGCAAATAGGAAAAGCTTTATCCTCCCTGTTTATACAATGTGTAACATATTTCTGTCTTACAGGTCTATTTCACCAGAGAAAATGTACTCTATTTAACATGACACCCAGAAGCCAGGAAAGTGCTTAAATGTCAAAACCCCATCCATGACTGGTGTGTCAGAAGTTTATCTCACATTATAAAGTTGTTCCACAGCTATATGGCTCCCTTGAGAAAAAGTCATTTACCCTCTGCACTGGACCACAATTGTTTGAATATATTTACAGTGACTAATCAGCGGTGAAGCAAACGCTAAGCTGTAGTTTCACCCTCCTTACTGTGGCTGTGGCATGATTTAAAGTGTGATTTTTTTCGTGTTGACGCTTAGTCTATCAGCACAGATTACTCGGGGTGGGGCAGTCAGGGCTGTGTTTCTTCATGCAGGAGCTGCAAAGCAAGCCAGAAAAGCCCTGCTGTGTCCTGGGGTTCATGTAGTGCCCCAGTGCTGGCTCAGGGCGGGCACAAGGATCTCAGGGATGCCTCAGGATTTAGCTTCTCTATTTTTCAGATCCTGTGCTACTTTAGTGCATAACTCAAACTCCAAAGCCTGTTGGCTACTGTTCTCCCATTTTATTCAAAGAAAACAATTCCTCTCTAGGCCTGAAACTCAAGGACACCTCACACTCTCAGGCCCTGAGAGATGTAAAAACCAGTGAACTGGGGGGGGCAAACTTGGAGTAAATTACTTCATTACCAGAAAGTGGAATTGGAGGATTAACCCATGATATGCAAGTGAACCAAACTTGTAACTGTGTGAAAAACTGACCATTGCCCATGTTGGGCCTAGCCCCTTGGAGGCTATGACTGCCCAAGGTGCACCTATGGAAGGCCTTCAATAAAAACCCACTTTTATTCTCTTAATTTTGTCTAGCCTCTGTTTTAGGCAGCCACTCCAAGGCGCCAGCATTGCCCCTCCATGTGCTGACTGTGGAGGGAAACCTGAAAGCAGAGTGGGCCCTCTCTCCTGACTTAAGACTCATACAAGAAACAACTACCCTGAAATCCCCCAGGCCCTGGGTGAGGAGAGGAAAACCAGATTTTGGCAGGTGGGAATGTGTGTTTTGAGGGCCACCACGCACCAGAGGATGAAATCTCCAGCCCTGTGTAGGGTGGATTGTTTTAGGACAAAGCCAACTGACTTTTATCTTCTTTTTGCTAGGGTTGGGATTAAATGCGTGAGACGGTATTTTTTGTTCAGACTCAGATGTTAATTTTTATCTGTATTATAGTCTTATAAACCGTGAGTTCTACAGCACTTCTAGCTAACAAAAATGGAGCTGAATCTCCATTCAGCTAAAAATGGAGCTGAATCTCTCTCTCTATAAGGCCTTTTAGGGATAAACTGTCTAATTAAGAACTTACACCTAAATTATTTTTACTTTTAACCTAAAAACTAACTATCTGTAGCCTGCAATGCAGACTTTTCTACCCAGTTACAAAATACCGCCCAGACCCGTGGAGAGGAAGGTGAAAAAAAAGGACTAGCCTCCACTCTAAAACTTCCATCTTGCAATACATATTACTATATTCTAAAACCTTAAACTTTAAGTTTTCTACCATGTGGTATGACACACTTCTATTCAAACTGCACACCCACAATCCCAGTGCTGTCACTCAATTTTGGAAGCCTTCTCCACAGCCTCAGGTCAAATGCAGTGTTTGCTTGGGGGCCAGTGCCTGTCAGCACAGAAAAGTCTGAAATTCTCAGTGCCCAGGGTTCCAACAAAAGCCCAGAGACAAAATGGCCTTAGTCCCACATCCCTGTGGATTTCCTGCTCTGTCTCCAGGCGTTTCAAGGTTCCCCGGGCAGAGGAGCTGCTGCCTGCCGTGGCTGCTGCTGGTCTGTGCAGAGGAGCGGCTGCTGCCTCAGGCTCCTGCCGTGGTGGGGACACTCCCCGTGGACACCAGCCCTGCTGGGACTCCTGGGGACAAGGGCTGACAGCCCCAGGGGCGTTCTGGCCCCTGGGCAGAGTGGGGAGCCCTGGAAAAGGCATCCCCGAGTGCCTCAGCACTCAGGGTGCCTCTGGATGCCACAGGGAAGGGACAAGAAAGAGGAGGAATGCTGTTGTAGGACAGCAAAGAGAAATTACTCCAGATATTTTCAGAGGGCAAAGAACATAGAGAAGGCCTTATTGTTTAATTCTTACGACCTTTTATAAGGTCTTCTGATATAGACTTAACATGATTGGTGAATAGAAACAGCACCTCTCTGATCCCACTTGTTAAACTAGAGAAACAGAACTAGAAAGACAAAGCATCACTTAGAAAATGATTGTTTTGAGAACGAACAGTTGTTGACTAAGATTGTTTTAAAAAGAAGCTTTCTCAAGATATTTTGCCCTTGGGAGAAAGTTAGCAGCTGCTAGCGGGCTAAAATCTCTCAGACTCAGAAATATTAGGCCCACATAAGAAGGATAAATTTAAATATGTTGTTGATTTCAATTTTGTTGTTATTAGCAGGATGATAATTCAAAAGTTACTTATTAAATTATTACTCTGGTTGTTTTTATCCCAATAAATTAAAAATTATAGCGGAATGCTGAAGAATCAATTATTCTTTTTCTCTTGGCATTTGTAGTTCAAGACCACAGACAAGGCCAAGATCTTTCAGCAAAAAATCTCCCCCCCTGCATCACACTGAAGTCTCCTTTGGTAACTATTGGAAATAAGCGGCCTTGTGCAAGTACAGACGAGACAATCTGCTGGCTATTTTTATTTTAAATTGACTGACTAGCAGTTCTTTTACTTGCAATGGTGTATCCAGAGCTACACAGTCTTTGTAAATTTCAAAATCAGAGAATTAGCTCATCATTTCTGTGTTCATATGCTCACTCCTGCCTCTAAACTCCAGTCTCATGCAAAACATTAAAAAGAAACTGATCTTTGGTTTTTTTGGGTTTTTTTTCTGCAATATCGCCAGAGTCCCAAAATGTGCTTATTTAAGAGCAACTATATTGCAAGTTATTTATCCCCATTGTGTTATGAGTGAACATACTCTATGTCTCTCTCACTAGGCGTAGGGATAATCAGTGATAAAGCAATTTCCTGACCTCAGCGCAGAAAGTCTACACAAAATAATACTTCAAGGTCATCTTTCCCCTATCACCCCTCCCAGAGATTTCTCTGCAATTCTTCCATTTTTTGGTGGCTCTTTGATGGCCTTATTTTCTGGATCTCGAGCTGACAAGTGTGATTTATTCGCTGGCAGCCATCTGGCTTATGCTCAGATCTAGTCACAAGCCCCCTCAAAATGTGTTTAACAACAGAGAATAAGATTAGTACAAGTAACAGACAGGCCTGAGATTACATTTTGGGTTACCCCTAATGATTCCATCATGCCCCATTACTGTTTGGTTTGTTGCCTTCACTGTTTACAGCAGTTCTCTGGTTTGTCTGTGACATGCACAAACGCAGTTTCCATGCTGCAAGGCTTCTCAGGTGTAGGAAGAGAATATTCTCAGGAATTCAGAGTACCAGATTGTCTTCTATGGTGGCCCTAGTTAAGATGCCCCACTGGCTTTTATTCTAAAACCTTCATTTTATTTCCAGGCCCTTTTGTCCCCCTCCTTTTGTTTAGTGTCCTTGTCAGCCTTGCTGTCATCTCCTAGATTAAATCCCTACAAGCATTCATTACTGTAGTGTGGGGATATAAACAACTCCTTGGACTTCTTCATGCCCACGGAAAACAAATGGTGCAATATCACCCCTCAGTGCAACGGGATATACATCTTAAGCCCCTGACACTTACTCTATTTAGTTTAAAAGCTTCTTTATTCAAAATGTATTTCCCCACTGTGTTTAAGGGAACAACTGCTTGGCTACTTAGCATCTCACAATAAGTGTCACATCCTTTGCCAAGGAAACGATTACTCCCTCGCAAAGACAAATGACAGAGGTCTGAGGCAAATCCAGGGCAAAGTGCCAAACGCAGCGGAAATTAGAGAAGCCGTGAATCAGCAGTACGCTGACATACATAAATAATTAGAGGGATTTATTTTGTTTAGCACAAGCAAACAACTCTGCAGTGATGTATGATGTATTACATTCTTTCCAGAAGGTGCTGCTTCACAGGTACCAAACAACGAAAAATTACTCCAAACATTGCCACCTTTGGCCCTGGCATTTTTAAAAAGGGTCACAGATTTACATCTAGCATGTAATGGCTCCAGATTGTTATTGCTAAATTCTCCAGGTTTTTTTTTTAAAGATGAGCCAAGCTGATTCTTTTTTGTAACCTTAGGGTAGCAATCAAAATAACATTGTATAAGTAATAATTATTGTTCATTGTTTCACCAGTGAAATAAAATGTTGCTGTCAGTATCTGGCTGTATGTAAATTTGTTACATTTATCTTGTATTTTATATGTAATTTTTCATTGCCTGAATGAAGTTAGGCTTCATACCCGCATTATTTGTGTATTTCAAAGATTTTTATTGAACTCTGCATTAATCCTTTACCATCTTAATAAACTGTTTAAAATCTCTATGCTGTATTCTGTAGATGAGTCTTGGTTGGCAGTTGATTAGGAACGGCTAAATAGAGCATTTAACATGAATTTAAAGTCACATTCCATCTCGTTTTCATCCCACCTCAAGGTATGTAAAATTGTCCTTTAACCGGGAGTGTGAACACAGCAGTATCTAAACACATCATTATCTTTTCTTCTCAGTTGGGCATTGAAACAAATATAAATAGCTTTTAATTTGTATAAAATATTTTTTCCTTTGATATTTGATTGTTTTCCTACTGCAGAATGAACTGATTCTCAGTAGCCAGTGGCATCTCTAGGACTATGTTAAGAGAACGATTTTGAGGCTGAGATGTTTGACTGCAAGGCAGGAAAAGATTCAAAGGTCACAGGAAATTCAGAAAAACTTTTAGCCTCGACTGTATTTCCAAGGCTGTTGCTGTGCTAATGAAGTCTGCGTGGTGAAAACTGCAGATGTTTGCAGTACAATTTAACTAACACATATAACTTTAATTAGATCACGCTTTGCCAAACCCACCTGCAACGCCAACAGCACTATAAAGGAAACCTCTCAAAGCTAGGAGAAAGATGGGCCTAAGCAACAAACTCCACATATCTGTCTGTTTGTTATTCAGTGGTTCAGAGGATTAGTAATTTTAGTTCTTCTGCTTATTTTTCCATCTGAGTTGCCCCAGGTGCTGTCGGACTTGAGCATAATTTTTCCTCTGTTCTGACTCTGAGCATTTGTACTTCTGGAAATAAAAGGTAAAAGAAAATCGCCTGGGTGGTGATTATATATCAAGGCAAGTGTAGTGCAGCCTGGAAGTTATTCCACTGAGCAATTAAAAATAGTTGATGTAGCAACTGTCTGATATATTCTCTGAACTCTGTCAGAAACTTGCAGGTAAACCAGAAGGGAGGCTGTCTACATGCAGGTTTGCTGCTTGAAAACATTAATTAAAGCTTCCATATAGAATCTTTAGGATTAACAATATGACATGTCCAACTGTTGCATAGCACTTTCAAGAGCATGAATCATAGCAGTAAAAAGCAATAGGAGAAACAATGTTTTGTTTTCTTAAAAGCAATTCTACAGATGGAATTTTGTCTATCATTTGTTATGCTGGTCATGTAAGATTTGTTCTTAGAAACGTGATGATATAAGCATGTCTTTTTTTTTTTTTCCATGATGTGTTTCTAAAGGTTTGTTTATCCTTATGAAAATAAGCTTAAACAAAAGCATGGCTGATTCTTTTTCCACATGTGGCTATTAAGAGACGTAGCAACAATTTTTCCTCTAAAGCAGTTTCAAGTATCAAGTCTCCTAGAGGTTACTGTGGGTGTAATTCAGAAATACACTGGGCTTCATTAGAATCAGTGTATAGGCTGAATTTGAAGGCCTGACAGGTAAAAAAAAAAATTGACTTAAAATGTATAATCAAGGTTATTTCTATACAGTATTTTCACAGGCAGCAAATATTACCAGGGTATTAGCTGGTACTCCAAGACTAATCTTGGGATTAATCATTAAATTTAGGCCATGCTCGTGATCTGTGCAGGTGTGAGGTGCAGCTGGAGGAGGTTTGTTTAGTAGTGTTACCTGGTCTGTGTGGACACCAAAGAAATGAGCCCTGTGCGGTGCAGAAATTGGACATTTGCATGAGTTTTCTTAGGGGGCACAATACTGATGCAAAAGATTTCATTGTATTTTCCATCCTCAAATAAGGAGTTTTTTAAATTTCATGCTGAAGTCCCCCATTCATTTTAAAGATGCAGCATTATGTACCTTTAAAGAGCTGAGCTGAAGCTCTTGTCTTAGTGTGAGATCAGGTACTACAGGTTTGCATCCAAGCCTGGTGTCCTGGGTTTCACCAAGCAAGCACAGGTGCCAGGGGATTTTCTAGCTAACAATCATCTTCTTCTGTTCCTTCTTATCTAAATTGCTGCCAAGCCTTTTTACTGGTCTTTCCAAATGCTTTCAAGAGTAGAAGAGGCCATGTATGTAAGAATTGCTTTAAAATAACTCTCCTTCAAAAAAAAAAAAAAAAAAAAAAAAAGATTATTCTGAAGCACTGTTCAAAACAGCTCTTCACTTGGTGTGAAATGATAGTCTGTGAACGTGCCACCACTCTGCCTCAGGTACGGACTGGGTAAGGTGAAAATGAAAATGACTGTTTTGAAGAACCAGAAGGTCACTGCATTAGTTATAGGACTGATTTTTCATGTTGGAGAGCATGGTCTAAAGGCTCCCTAATTCAGGATTTGAGACCTCAGTATTTTCATAGCTGCATGTATGATAGCCCAGAGGATGTTAGTTTCTGAGCACTGAAATTAAATTTTATGTGAATTAAGCTCCTTCATTCGTGGGAATTCTGAAGCATCTATTTGAGGTTTGGAGCTAATAAAGTTGTTTGTACAGATACAGCTGTAATGTCACATATTATTCACGGCAATTAGTGTGACAGAATTTGACCTGAAAGTCCTGAAGCAAGCAATTCTAGGGTATCAATCCAGTTTGTTTAGCTCACAGTGTAGTTTAATAAAGCTACCATGTTCATGGAAAATGTCATATTTAAACATAGGCTTTGATTACATAGATGCAACACTTCCTGCAAATTATATGGAGGGTAGGGAACATTTGTGCTTTCTACACTAACGCCTCAAACCTCTTATATTTGCAGAGCTCAGAGGTTTGGCAGCAGGCCTGTAATATGATAAGTCTTGCTGATAGGGTTTTTTGGTCTATTTTTTTTTTCTAGATCAGCATAATTCTGAATTGCTCTCTGCAATTTACCTGTTAGAGTAGAATTTTTCCAATAGAAATCCTGCACTCTGTGTTAGGCAGGAGTCAAAGGGCACCCCCCAGCCAGCACAAATGGGAATTTTGTTAGAATCGCTCCATGCAACAGAAATACAAATTTAAATTTTCTATCTTCTGCTTGCTTGAGAATTAAAAATCTGGGTTTTGATGCTGTTGGGTTTTTTCTTTTGAACATGTTCCACAGTTTGCAGCCAGGACATGGGACTATGTTTCATAACCTACTCTCTATATTAATTAGGAACCTGCTGTTCTGTAGACCTAGATTTTTTCTTAGTTGTTAGAGTTGCTGGTTCAGACAAGACAGGCTACAGAAGATGCTGTTCTTGGAGGTCTCTCAAAGCAGTTCTCTGAGAATTCACTCAGGTGAATAAGCAAGTTATTAATATAAGGTTGTTGTAGTGCTTCAGATGACGTTGTCTATTCCAGATTCATTCACAAAAGGGGCCAGTTTAGTTAAAAGCTGACATAGAGGAAGGCTTCTCTATAAATTGCCTAAATTCTAACATTTAAAAACTGCAAAGTGTTGTGTCTCATCTGTGTTAGAAGTAGACAAGAAAATAGCAGAAAGGTCCATGTTATTTAGGACGTAGAGCACTGACAGCCAATTTCCAAACCAAAACTGAGTAAAAGAAAAAGAGAGATGATGAAGTGGTAAGTGATGTATTTTATATCTTACTTCTACTTAATAATAGATAAACTAGTAAAGATGTCATCTTTTCAACCCCACAATTCTTGTCCCAGAAATTAAGGAATATTGAAAAAAAGGTTTAATGGAGGCATTCTTATCTGGGAGAACCAGGACCCATAAATATTACTTTAAGCATCTCATAATAAATAGATTGCAGAATTTGCAAAGAAAACTGAATATTTGTAAAACCAAATTCAGTCCCCTTCCTGTCTCAGTTCCTTCTGATGGTTTTAGTACACATGGAGAGTCTACTGCATGAGGGTTTTTAAAGGTGGATCGATTTTAGCATCTCATCAAGTTTGCTTTGAATGTGTGCATTATATTAAATAATGAAGTGGTTAAGCAGCATTTTCTAAACAACAGTTTAAGGGCACAGACAGCTTACTTTTGCTTCTAAATCAAAATCTTGCAACTTTGGTATCACTTGCTCAGTTATCCATCACCTGCAAAGCTTCTAACAGCACCATAAGTTTCTGCAGGTCTGAAAAATAATTCATAGACATTGCTCTCTATTTCTCTCTGTTGCACCTTCTGTCTGGTGAATTCTGTCACGGGTTAGGAGTGAGAACCAGGGCAATAGCAAATTGTAGCAGAGCATCACAGAAATCTTTAGCCTGAAATGCTAAAGGTGAGATTAAACCAAAGAAAAAAAAACCTGTAGCAAGTACCTGCAGAACATTATTTAGGTTTTTAGAGCAGGGTAAAAAAGCCCCTCTTGGTTCAGAATTATTCTTTTTCCTGATTTGCACATGCCCCAGGGCTGATAGGTGTAAGAATTTTTGTCACTCTTATTTCTCATCCTGATGATTGCCTTGATTGTGTGTCAGACCACAACTTTGTTGTGACCTTTTTTTCTTCTTGCTCTGAACTGCTGGAGCTCCCAAAGAGAAGCGCTGGCAGCCTAGGAGTTGGAACACAGTTTCCTGTCTCTCCTCTTGGCTGCCTGTGCCTCAGCATCCTGGTTCTTCACCTCCCAGTGGCTGTTGCAGGTGTTTTCCCTCTTAGCTCCTTTGATACTGGCTGCTGTCTGCTTGACTCCAGAAAGGCAGAAGGAAAAAGGCAAAAAAAAACCCCGATGAAACAAATCAAGGATTTAATAGCTGAAGGCATGGAAATGGAAAGTGTAGGGACAGGGCAAAAGAGCATCCATTGATACCACTGAGCCATCACAAGTGAGTCGAGAGTGAAATACATTCTCATCACATGAATGGAAAGTGAAAGATATTCTTTCTATAAAAGCTGACTATAAATCTTGCTAATAATTTACCCTACAGTCAGGCCCTGATCCTCACAGGCCTGTGCCAGACACGAAGTGAAGCTTTGAGGAGATCTCGTGTCCCACTGCAGTTCTGTGAGGGTACAGCAACTCCCCTATTTTTTTTATCCCTTCAGTCCATGTAATATAAATTAAAATTGTCAAAGTTCACTAACATAAGAGGAAGGATATTTCTCTGCACTGGGGAAGCAGCTTGACAAACTGCAAAAATAGCAGTTTTGGGTTTTCCCAAAATGTGTGATTCTGTAATTAAGACAACTTCCCTAATTTCTAGATATTCTCTCTTTTTTTACCTTCATCTCCTACTGCTCTAACTGTCCCTGTGTCTGATAACTAATCTTTACAGGAAAAGATTATCAACCTGCCTTTTTTTTTTTTTAACCATGAAAATAATACAGTATTTCTATGAATGCTGTAAGTTTAAGAGGAAAATAAATCCAGCAGTTTTTATTGTGCACAGTTTTATTAGTATATGGTCAAAAAAGATTCTTATTGGCAAGTCTTTAAAGATTAAGTACAAACATATTTAATCAAGTTTAATTGCTTTCATTGAATCTGAACCAGTGCTGAGGAATGAATAGTCTTGTCTGAACCACAAATCTGCTGGTAAATAAAATCAATGAGAAGTGCGAAAGTCACTTGAATTATGAGCTGACCCTGCTAAACAGGACTCAGGTGACCAGCAGCAGTTTTCAATTATTGGATCACCTCTAGGACTGCATGCATACTTTACAATTACTTATTGATTTAGCCAACTTCCACACATCATTCTTTTGTCTCAAAACATAATGGTTTTGTCATTCTTTAACTCCCCAGTTGTTGTACAGCTTATTCCCAAGCCTAAATGTGTTCTTTTTTTCCCTACAAGATGTATCTCTTGAGTGACTTGTCTTGTAATCACTCAGTAAAGAAAAACTAGATTAAAAATAACCTAATCAGGGCTGTTGGAACAGAGTTTATAAAGGTAGATAGCAGAGCACGTGGAAGAAATTAAGTTCTCTTCAATTAGAACCAAAGTTTTCGCTTTTTCAAAGGTATCCTTTCAATGGACCAGAAGTGCTTAATCTTGTGCATACCGTTCTGTGGCGGAGTCCAGGAGCAGTACTTTCAAATGTAAATGGCAAAGAAGAATGGGTGCATTGTGAATAAGATTATTGCAGTGAATTGCATCTTTGGGGCCTTTTTGAAGGGTGCAGACAATGATGTTTCACACAATAATAAAGTCGTTGCAGAACAGTCTCACTCGAGTTGTCACAAATGCATTGTCCTTGTCCTGAAAGGTGTTCTGCAAGAGAAAGGTAAAGCTGTCGTTGTCACTGTCCCCAGCTGAAGGTCTTGAAGGAATTTTTCATTCACCGTTCCTCAGAGCTTTGACTAGTCTCAGCTTTGGAGTAAGTGAATAATAGTAAGCAGCAAGCTAAAAATAATGCAGTGAAATGGATGAAAACGAGCAGAGGGGTTTACTGCTCCTTTTTTCCATTTGTCATCCTAACAACTGCAACTGCAACACGTGCTTAGGAAGTAATAAGTGTGTTCTTGATTAAACCGATTAGAGGGCCTGATAGAGCAGTCTTCTGAGCAACAAGAAATCGAGCTGGAGTAAGCATGCACTGTATCTTAAATGCTCAGTGCATGTGGGTAAGAGAAAAGGGGAAGATAGAGGGGAAAAAAAATCCTTTGGTGTTATCTTCCTGTGGGTGTGCAGCCAGGGCGAGCAGCTCCATGTGGGCCAGGGTGCCAGTCATGCCTAAATTTTTTTTTTCAGCTTTTCATATATTTTTCATATACTTATAGCCTTGTGGATTTTTAATATATAAATTTGCTTTTCTCGCCCTCTCTCAGAGTTTAGCAAATCCTTACTAATATATCCTTGAATTTCTGTTTAGTTTTATCCTCAAGAAGAGAACTTCTGACTTTTTAATTTTTTTTTTTTTTCGATCAGAACTTAAGAGACACAACAAGAAATGGGGCAGAGAAGCCCCTGGACTCCAAGGGACTGAACTGAGGGTGGGGTGCTAGTAAATGGTCTCCTATTGTATGTACCTGTTAGATAAATTAATTAACTGTATAACAATTGTAGTAATTCTTTATCATGTGAGCACAGAGCAGTCTTTGTGCACCTGAAAGCTCTCATTAAGGAGGTGCTTTTATCCTCCCACTTTAACACAGTTGCAAGGTTTTGTGCTTTTGCTGCTGGGCAGCACCAGGAGCGACGGCGGGGATGCCCATGGGGGGAACCAGAGCAGAGCCCATGGTGTGTATGGATTTTGAATGGTTAGATATATTTATATATAATAAATAGATCCATAATCTCACATGGGGCACCAATTCTGTTGGATTATCCCTTTTTTTCTGACTCAGAGACAGGGTTCCTGAGAGGCCTTTTAAAGACTTTTATTCCATTTTCAGTCTCATGTGAAGTGTGAGATGGTGCAGATGTTACAATTCCTACCATCAAAATCAGAAGACAAACTATTCCCTAATTACATTATAAGCATTTCTTGGCCCATCAGCTTCTGCCCCACAACGCTGCTAACGCTCTTAAGCCAATCATCTAAAGATACCCCGCATGGATCCTACTACTGGAACTATCATAGTTCTATTTCTCCAAAATATCTAGTCTATTTGCAACGTCATCATTTGAAATTTATTTCTAGTTCCGTTTCTCTCTCAGCAATGTCTCTCCTATTCCATGGCCTTTCTAAATCAGCATATTTTATCTTAGAGTTTGTATACTGTGTGGGCCTCCTGTCAGGCTTTGATAATTTCCTACAAATCCATTTCCCTCCCAAGGCAGGGACAGCTGCGGTGGGCAGCTGGGGATAGCCCCAAGGCTGTGTTTTGGGCAGGATCAGGTTTGGTAAGGCAAGGTGGGCAGCACCAGTAAGGCCAGTGCTGCCACCCTTGTGACAGAGAGCTCTGGTTCCACCTGGAAGGTTGTTCTGCGAAGTTCAGCTTAATTGTAAAGTATTATTGGGCATAATAATTCTCTGGCCTGTCCTTTCTCAAGACTGGAGGCTTGCTTTTGTAAATGGTTAGTGGTTTCAGAACCTGCTGAGGGTTTTACCGATGTTTGTAGCCAGTGATAGTTCTGAGATCCCATGCCAGAATTCCACACGCCGGCGCTGAAAACAGAGAAATGGTCTCTGAACGGACTTCACTGTGCCAGCATTATTACAGAATGGGGTTTTTTTTGACCCACGGGTCTTTAGAGAGTATCACTTGTAGGTGGGCCACTAACACATTCTTCTGGTTTTCTTGGGCTGGCTTCCATTCCGGGGCATTTAAAAACCAGAGTGTGCATCCCCTCTCACGGTGGATGGGACATCTGTGTGGCACTAAAGAAAGTGCTGCAAAATCATTTGCTATAATGAGAAAGCTCTGGTGAAGCAGCTGTAGTCACTTGTTAATGTTTTTGAAAAAGCTGTTCCTTTGCATGATACCTTAATGAAACCTTGTACTAAATACTGCAAGCTGTGGCCCTTGCCCATATTCAACTGCTCTAAATGAAACGGTGGAGCAAAAGGTTGGTGGGAGTTGTTAGTTTATTTAATTGTGAATTTTGAATGCCTGTCTTCTCGAAGGAGATTTATCAAGCTTTCTGGAGTCATTGCTTTCTGAGCTTGGTTTGTCACCAGTTATCAAAATTTCAGCCATGTACTTTTTTGTTTCCAGATAAGGTGTGATGCCTTGCAGGGAGTTTGAGGACAGCCAGTAACTGTAGGAACAGGGATATGGACTGGGTTTTTTGTCCTTTGGGAAGCCTGCAGGAAACCTACAGAATATTTCAAATAATGTAGGAATAGCTTATGAAACATAGTGGTGGAAGAAATGCATTCTCTTAAAAATTGGGTATGTCCAGACTTGTTCTAAGCACCTGTTGGGTCTTCCTACGATTTTCCGCTGTACAGCTGCAACTGCACCACCTTGTCCTAGTGAGATTAAACATATCCCCAGGTGTCCAATCTCATTTTGCTCAAGAAGAAATCTGCATTCCACGTTTCCATTAATTCTGGTGGAGCAGCTGGCGACTGGTTAATTTTATGTGTTACTACCTGATTGCATGAACTCTAGCTTTGTCATTGCTTCATCTGAAGTGAAAGGTCTAAGTGATTCACCAGCTAAATGAACCCCAGTAGTTCATCATAACAAAGTTTAATGACACGGTGAGATTTTAAATGATGATGCTGTTTTTGCTACCAATTAGCGTTAAATTTCTCCACTGCTCTTTATATTTTCACTTTTGGGAGGGTAAACAGAAAATGAAAGTGGCACAACGAGGCAGACTGACATGGGAAATAAACAAGTAATAATTTTTTTTTTTATGCGTGACACATGTTACCATAATAGAAAAATATTGTAAACACTCAGAAGTTTTAATAGATACCCAACCAAAGTGTTTACCAAGATTCTTGAGAGAGAGTTCTGCCAACAAGATTGCTTGTTTATTAATTTAATCCAACAATATGCTCAGTTTGGCAGTGCAACACAGAACTGCAATGCCTGACTTCTGTAGGAGCAAACTTTAGCTTAATTTGTGAAGAGTTTGAGAGACAAAGATAAGATCTCTCAATAAATATTTATATTTATTAGATCTTTGTGGCTCTGATTTAATAACAAAGTCAACTTGATAAAGGCCAACAGATGCTACAGGAATTAACCCAAATGTTTCTAACCTGAAGCTGGTGAGCACAGACTTTGTTTAAGGTGCAGCTGGCTGCTCAAACAAAAGGCAGTGGCTGCTCCAAAGATGTTCCTGCCTGAGATGTGAACGAGAAAATGATTATAAGCTCAAAGCTTTTCAAAAAGGAGTGAGAATAACAGCTTCCAATTGTTTCATTTCCTATAACTGAGTGATTTTTTTTTGTCCCAAGTGCAATGCTTTCATCTGGATTTTATCACATCTTCACTAACATTCGTGAGACTTTTGAACACCTTTCAAAAAGTACTGTGGACACTCAGATTTGATGTGGTTTCTACCAGAAACTTGAATCTAAACACTCACAGCTGGCATGCAAGCAAACTTCATCTCTTAATTAATTTCAGGAACTGCAATAGACAAGCAACCACCTTTAATATTTTAGAAAGGAAAGGAAAACCAAAATCTACCTTAGAAACCCCAAATTTTATCAAAATTAGAAAAGAGAGACCAGCAGAGAAATAGTTCTTTAGATATTTTTGGATTGCCTTTTCTCTTGGATTGTACAGGCTTTAGAGCTTGAGATGTCCTTTTCTGAAATGTTTAGCCCTGAATATTACCAGCACAACTAATGTCCAACCAGATACATTACAATCTGTAATTTATTAATTTATCCAACCAGATATATTACAATCTGTTACAATCTGTTATTCAGGACATAAGTATTTGGAAATGCCATTTATCTAAAATCAGATTTTCACCGTTTTTGAATCTCTAACAGAAATTTCACTCTCCAAAATTGGTACCAATGAATCTAAGCTAATTTAGATTTACCAAATGTCAAAATGTTTGCTGAGGATAACAATTCTTTTTCTCTCAAAACCTGTCTCTACTTTTCACTTGTCTAAGAGCTTCTTTATTCCTCTTCTTTGGGGCATAGGTTTAACAACCACTATCTTTGTTGTACTTTCCCATGTCTTTCACAACATTTTGCTCTGCATTGTGATGCCTGTTTTCTGTCTAGTAGTTCATTTTCTTCCTACTGTGACCTTTGTTTCTTTCCCTTTTCAACCTATTGCACAAATCTATATTTCATGTTCATTCCTTCCCTTTTGCTCTCGCCTGTTTCTTTCTCATTGCTTTCCCCAATTTTTGTCTTTCCCATTGCCAGACTTATCCCTTTCCCCTGCTGCAGGTGGAATACACATTATATCTCTAAAGTGGTGATTATTATTCACACTTTTTTCACATCTGCCACCAAGTGCTGCCTCTCTACTGGCGACTGAAATTAAGGCACCCAAACACAGGAACTCTTTTACTGTCTCCTACTAATTTATCAGTGATATTCAGCTCTCGCTGCTTCACTCACCCTCGTCATTTTTTCCCCACAGATGGACTTTTGACAACATGTCTGCACTGTCATTGAATCTCCACCTCTCTTCATATGATTATTTGATTTTACATCATCGAACTTATACCTTGGGCTTTAAAAAAGCACAACTGCTGCCCTCTGTCATATTGATCAGGCTGGATATCTTCCATTAGCCTCTTCAAGTCCCCTATCTCGTGGCCTCTGTTTAGACTAAGTCAAATTTAACATGCCATTTATGCTGAAAATAAACCATAAATATATATGACAGAATATTAGAATTCAGTAATTGCCATTTTAAACTATATGTAAGATTTAGCCCGTCACCAAAAAGTGGTCTAAGCTTTTGTAATGCTGATCTGCCACATTTTCTGAATCTGTCATTTGTTGTGGTAAAGTAAATCTGAAGCCAACGAACAAAAACTAAAGTCTGGGATCCTGAGGAGATGGGTGTGAGGAGATGTTTTTCTGTTTCTGTTTTGACTTGCACTTTTCCCTATCTGACTGATACACAGATATGCAAAATGGTAACTCCACTCCAGATTAAAGCTGTGTGTGAGTAGCAAAGTTGAAACCCACTGCTAACCCTACTTCCAAATTCTATAAACTGCTCAGCTGCTGCAGCTGCACTTCGGTAGTTACTGCTGTATTTTGCGTCTGATGTGAAAAACGTGGACCACAAGGGTGGTTTTATCTCCCTCCCCACAATTCCTTTAAATCCCCCCTTTCAAGGCACCCCACTGGTTTATGTAAATTATATAGGTACTGGCTAGGTTTTATTGGCATAGGAACTGTTTGTTAATATCTGTTGTTTCAGAACAGATCCTAAATAAGAATAGTTCGGTTCCATTTCTTTCTTTATTTCTTTATTTGTTATTTAAAAGGGGAAAACTGGGCTATGGATCAGTCACTGTAAGGGGAACAATTATGTTGTAATTAACCTTTAGAATTCAAAAGAACTTGATGATGGCCGGTGATGAACAGAGGGAGATGGGGTGATAACAAGGCTGAAGTGAATGAAGGCTGCACAAAGGGATGCTCTAAAGTGCTCTAGGCAAACTTCAGAGCTTTTCTCATCTGCTGGAGAAAGAGAGGTTTTGTTTCCAGATGGATTGTTTTCTTCGATACCATTCAGTTTGTGAGCTCATCATTCTTAAGAAAAGAACACCTTTTTGTTTGGTGACATCATTATTTCTCTTTTTAAGAGATCTTTGAGATGGAAACAAGGATGTGTCATGTCAGAGCGTCTGCTGCCATGTCTGTGGGCTGGAAGAACCTTTTCCTTACACTGTGAGCCAACCTTTGGGGGTTTAGTTTTAACCGCTGTGGCAATGTAATCTGCTTGGACAGACCAGGCTCCCTTTGGGACAGAATTTGTAGGATTCTGACCCATTAAAGTTGTGTGTGGTCTGCTGCAGTGTCTGGCAGAGGTGTTTCAGGCCCCTTGCTGTGTTGCTGCTGTGGATACTAAGGAGAATTGGGGTGGTCAGCACAGCAGTCCCGAAGAGTTACCAAGAACCAGACCCCTGGCCACACCTGGCTTTATGCGAGTTTGGAGAAGTCCGCTTTTTGCAAAAGAGGACATTTATTTGTAAAACCAAGCTGAAGTTTTGGGATCAATGTAGCAAGACAAAGCGCAGTAAACTTCCTACAAAAAGTCACCCTATTTTCTGTTTTCCCTAGCCTGCTCTTAGGGGATGGTGTTGTGAAAATGGAGTGAGATATTGTAGGGTAAAAGGGAGAATGTGAGGGCTGAGGAAAAATATAAGAAGAGGTACACGAAGGAATAAACCCAGTGTGAATGGTAAACAGGAAGGGAAGAAGTTTGATTGAAAGGGCAGTCAGCATAATGTTGAGAAAATATAATCAAGACTTCCTCTCAATTTACAGACATCTATGCTTTTTACAAGCTTCTTTTACAGTGTCTCTGTGCTCAAATTCCTATCTGTATCTTCCCACTATCTTTCCTGTGAAGCTGCACTGTCTTGGTTTCATCTGGGATAGAGTTTATTTTCCTCTTAGCTGTTGGTGCAGTGCTGTGTTTTGGATTCAGTATGGGAATAATAAAGGCTACACAGCAATGTCTGGGTTGTTGCTGGGTAATGCTCACCCCAAGTCCAGGACTTTTCAGTGTCTCATGCTCTGCCAGTGCACAAAAAGCTGGGAGGGAGGATAGCCAGGACGAGTGATCCAAACTGGCCAAGGGGATATTCCGTACCTCAGAAGGTTTGTGTATAAACCTGGGGAGGTTTTCTGTGAAGAGCTGGTTGCTCCTCAGGGCTGGGCTGGGCGTTGCTCAGTGCATGGTGAGCAATTCTGCTGGGCATCACCTGCTTCCCTCAGGTTTTGCTTCTCTCTCCTTTTCATTACAGTCATTATTATAATAATCTTTATTAGTATACCGTACTTTGTTTCGATTATTGGACTGTTTTTACCTCAGTCCATGAGTTTTACTTTTTCTCCTTGATTCTCTACCCCATCCCACCAAGGAAGGGCAGGGGGAAGGGAGCAAGAGTCTGTAGAGTCCTCACTTGCTGGCTGGGGTTAAACCATGAGGTGCACATTAAAGAAGGAAAAAAAGAAATGTCATCTCCAGCATCATTCAGAGTGAAAGATTAAAACCTTTTCCCCTCAAATCTCCCTCCTCTGCCAGTGAAAAATCAGCATGAGGTCTTTATCTGTTATTTTTCAATGCAATATTGGAAAACAATTGCCTTACCAATTGTGGCACATCAGCATGAATGTGGAACACTGAGAATTAGCTAGACCTCTTTCATACAGCAATTACTGTTTGTCATAGAACTTCTGCACTAGAATATAGAAAATTAAGCAGATCAGTTACTTTTACTTTTTTTTTTTTTCCCAAAACTACTGTAATGAAACATTGTAGTAGTGGCAACAAATCACAAATGGTAATTTGCACTCACCAGGCAGCCAATTAAAATTCCGTGTAAAAGCATTGGCAAGATAATATTTTCTGTCTAATATCATGGATTTTGCCTTAACTTCTCTTGTTCTGGGTGCTTTAAAGTGCTAATGCACTTATCTTTCTAACATTTATTTGCCTGGTTGCCAATAGATTAGCTTGGAGAATGGCAATGTTTTACATTCTCTTACCAAGTTTCTGCAATATGTTGAAAAACACTGATTTATATACTCTCTAATAGATAAAGCACTCTTTATTCTGATGAATATTCCACAGAAATGATTCCATAATGCTTTAAAAATGATTAATTCTTCATCACAAAATTTTCACAGTTTTTAATTTGATTTAACAAATGCATGACTTGAACTAGCATGGTTTTGACAGATCACCAAGGATAAATAGGCAAATATGCAAAAAGGAATTCTTATAAATACCTTTCTACAATACATTTGGGATCAGCCTGGCCTTTACTTTTATTAATACTGCTTCAAAATTCGTCAATGGGGAGATATCTTTGTTGGTCTTTACTTCTTCCAAGTGCCACTCTGCTCAAGTCCATTTAGTTTGAACCATTCCATAGAGTAAAATAGGCTTCCTTCTTTTAAATTGCACCTCCTGAGAAAATAATTGCGTTTTCTTATAAATGGAGAATTCTGTCCTGCTAAAGATGTGCCAAAAAATATCTTAACATGTGTCAAGTTTTGTTGCGCGTTTCTTTAGAGACAAAGCGCTGATGAGAGAACTGTCACTGACACTCCAAGAGATGCTCACTAGAGAACAGATGCTGTTGCACTGGGCTTTGTCAAGCAGCAACTCCACGTGTGGAATTCTCCAAGGGGCAAAAATCACTCATACTTGAGCAACTTCTATGTACAAAGTGCGGTGTGACCATGCTGGCACCAAAGTGGTTTTCTGAAAAGTCTTTGGGAAAAGTTTCCGGGAAAAGTTTTCTCCGTGTGGTGCTGCTCAGGAATGAAACTCTGTGGGGTAGCCGGTGCTTGAAATAATGAAATCAGACGTATTTTGTGCAGAAGCACAGAATATGAATAACTGTCAGGTTCTGGGGGGGCAACTGCGTGGAATGATCTCCCTTGCAGGTGTGTGACAGCCAAAGTGACTCAGGGGACTTTTGCCAAAGATGCCTTGACAAATCTCCCTGATTGTCCCTTCACGTAACTGGCTCCTCAAGCTTAGGGAGCAAGAGACCGACCTAATTATGGGGGCGTTATTTTGGAGCGCTTGGCTCGGAGAGGGGAAAGTAATGTCTGCTGCCAGGCTTAGTGCGCCTGTGGGAAGCCACAGGTTTTCCAGTGGTCCTGACAAGCTTTTAAACCACTGAAAAAAAAAAAAAAAATCACGCTTAATTACAAAGCTTAGCCAACAGTTACTCTTTCTGGAGACAGGCCCAGAAAAATTCCTGTCTCTTTGCACTGTGTCCACACTGTTTTTTAACAGCAGTTTCTGTGTTTTCTTCAGCTACAGACTCTCAAGTCCAGCCAGAACTCCCCAGAAGAGGAGTCCAGACTTCCAGAAAATGATGAGGCTTTGACTTTCCTAGGTATGTCGGACAGAGGTTTCAGTCCATCCTTGTGTTTTTTGTTCAGTAGCTTTCTGACTTGGGAACTGTTGGTCTTGAAAATAAATCAGTCAGGAGGAGCAAATAATGCTTCACTCCCTGCCTGTTGTGAGTATGTCTTCTCTGATATTGTGTCAAGCCTGTTTTATCATATAATTATGACAAAAAAACTTGCTCCTTGATACTTGACTTAACCATAAAAAAAATAGTTGGAATTAAAATCTTTTTTTTTTTTCTCTTCCTAAAAGAAGACCTAAACTTTCAGCGAATCTTTAAACGTTCAACCAAAAAAAATTAGCAACTTGAGAAACTGAAAACTGCATGTGGCTAAAGCTTAGTATTTCAATTGACAGTAGAACTGGCAAAGAAATATGAGGTTAGTGACTGAAATAAGTAGCCCTAAACATGGCTTATTGGACCTGGGAGGGAAGAAAAGCTTTAGGGTTCCCTGACAGCCACTGCAAGGAAATAATCTGATGGGAGTGCCAGGGCCAGTGGCTGTGGGTCTCGCCCGCTTCAGGGGCTGATTGAACAGAAAATTTTAGCCTGTAGTTTATGAGGGATGTTTGTGTAGCAGTTTCATGAATCCTCTTTTTTCCTTAAACTTTCTCTTTGTGTCCATGATCCCTCTTTTGAGCAGCGTGTCGACATTTTTTGAAACACAATTGATTCCCCTGGGCAAAAAAAAAGAATAAACTGTACCTTTTTTCACCTCTGCTTACCCTGGGACGCTGCCACTTGTCAGCTTTTGCACTTCCCCGTGAGCCGTGTGGTGTATCCTGTTTTGCTTTTCATTTCCTCCTGTGATAGTGATTGCATGATTAAAGAATCAGTTGCTGTCGTTCATTTCAAGAAAGCCACTGCTACCCTTTGCATATATAATTAGAAGAATGGAAATACAATCCTAAAATTTTTAATACCAAACCCCAAATATAGACCAAATAGTGATGCTATGCACTGTGAGTTTTCATCCAGTTGTGATATCCAAGCTAGAGTAAACTTTTTAAAAAACAATTTAATAAAGGATGAGGGAGTATGAAGGGAAAACTCATGCTTTACTTTTATGAGAAGCTGGTATTGAGCCCCTGAAATAGTAACTGTGGTCATGTGCTGTCACCTTTGCTAACCCTGATTGCTGCTCCACCCTAACATGATCTGGAAACATCATGTTAAACCAGAGTATCTGTGACTTTAGCCCTTGAATCTTTTAAAAGAGAGATCTGACAGGTGTGTGGGGACACCTGTGTCCAGGTGAATTTCCTTATTCATTTTCCACTTTATCTGCCAGTCTGTGTTTAGGGGGATAGTTTTGGAAGTTCTGCAGGCACAATACTGCCCACAGAATCCGTTTCCTCTGTATGATTTCAGGAGATGATGTACAGTCTGAAAATAAGTCCTGTTGCAGAAGCTTCAAGGTGCTTAAGCCTCTGGCTTACATGGTGTGATTTAAGGGATAGCGCAGTGGGCACTTCACTGTTCAAGGTGAAACACCAGCAGGTCCCTCCTAGTGCTCTTCACGTAAAAGGAAGGACAGAAAAGGTCATACAGAAAGAAGTTAAGACATGGGGGGAAAAACGTGCAGCAGACAGGAGCTGTAATGGGCAGAAGGTCCAAGCAGTCAATAGCAAGGCATCATTAAAAAAACTTTAATAAACAGACCATAAATACAGCAGATAACTAAACTGAGATCAACAGTGTGTTCCAAGTGTTAATTAAACTGTAGTTTTCCCTGTGCTAATTTTAAAAGTTAAATGATTGCTCAAAACCATGGATGATGCTTGAGAAAAAAAAAATGGAAAAGTTGAGATAACTTCCACAGTTAATGACTGGTGACAAATGAAGACAAAGTGTCAGGGAGACAAAATGGATGAAAGGAAGCTCGTAAATGTTTATAGGAGCTCCATTTCTAGTCTGCCACTGTCAGATGCAATAAAAACAGCTAAACACCTCTATGAGCTCTCCAATACCTGACAGACTCAGGGAATGGCTACTAAATCTGTGACAGGGGTTGTTCCACCTTAAAGCTGGGTAAATTTTGACTCCTATTCTATTATAATATCTTTTATATTGTTGTATTAATAATTCTTATTCTATTAAACGTACATTGAAAGAGCTTCTTTAGCTGATAGCTCAGAAGTGCTTTCTGCTTGCAGTGAGAAATGCAGCTCCTACAGATTAAAGTATTTTCTGGGTACAGTATGGGAGCGTTTAGGCAGGGCCTGAAGTGATCGTGATGCTTGTCAAACCCTTTGCAGGTTCCCACACGCGGCACATTCAGCAGCTCTGTCCTGCTTCCAGGTGACACAAATCCCAGATATTCATCCTCCTTCCCCACTCCCGATTGCCTTGGAAAGGCAGCTGCTTTGCAGAGAAGGTGTCCATGGCTTAATCTGGCCAGGCTCACAGTTTTGACAGCTGGGAGACCAGACAAGGAAGGGACAATGCCAGGCACAATCCCCGCCTGACCCTTTCAGTGTGACCTTTATGGGTAATAAAGATGAATTCCACCTTGGGTCAAAGTTTGGAAACTCTGGCTGTCTAAAATACTTCTTTTAAAATTTTATTTTTCTCCCCTCTTTTTCTCTAAGTCATGCCAGCCTTTGTTTCCATGGCAATAGAAATGGAAATCTACTGGCAACTTGTAGGCAGGCAGCAGATGACAGCTCTCAGTACCAGATTTCAGCAGCTGACTTTCAAATAACAGTCCTAAGAACCGACTGCAACAACAAGTATGAAGATTTTACTACAATATTGTCTCCTCGTGTATGTCTTACTTTAAAACAGAGAGAAAATTGATAAAATTATTACTGAGAGAAGTTTTTATGCCTCTCTGTTGTCGGCTGCTTACTTGTGCTTTTTGTCTTCAGCCCTGCCGTGTGGGTAGATGTAATTGTATACTTTCTACGCAATAACCTACATCATAGTGCAGGTTTTGATAATCAAAGAAGCTATTTGGTACCTCTAAAAGGGGGAAAGTTTAGGTTAAAAAAAAAACCAACAAACTTGCAGAGGCTAAAACATTCCAGGATGTAGAAGAGAAGAACCTCACAAAACTTCAGTGAGGAATTTAGGATTTCCCATTAAAAGGAAAGGAAGATTCCAAGACAAAAACTATGAAGAGAGAAGAGGTGATTTGGGGATTCGCTGAAGAGCTTCCCAGGAAGGAACAGGGCAGTAGAACACTGTTAAAGAACAGATTTTCACTCTGTTTGTGTGAGTGTTCCAGGAAAACTGAGTCAACACCTCTTTGCATATTTCATGGATTTTCCTTTACATGTAGCTTGCATGTTTTTGCATGTAATTTTGCTGGTGGCATTCACCTTTTGAAGAGTGAAAACAAATTAAATTAAAGTATTTAAGTCAATATCGATGATGCCAGTATTTCACAAGCCTTGTGGAAGCCCCATGTTCACAGAGAAATTTTTAAGCTGTTTTCTTTCTCAGCATTCTGTCATGAATGTCTCCAAAAAGGTCAGTCCATTAAATCACTTCTCATAAGAGGCATTAAAAGCTCTGACTTGTTAATCCTAACCTCATATCCAGGACTAAAAAAAATCATAGGTGATGCTGTTCCTGATAAATACAGACAAAAGGGCAGTGACTTGAGGTTGGGTGTTCAAGTTTACCAACTTCTCTCTCTGCTTGAATAATTATAAATGAATTCTGCTGTGAATAATTATAAATGTTTTGGACAAAGCAACAAAATGAAAGAATTCTCAATCAGGAGTAAAAAGAAAATAAAAGGGTGGCTGTCAGCGGGTGGGTGGTGCATTAAGATATTTCATTTTCTCTGAGTGACACTATTTCCTGTGGAATCCCAAGTTTCATGATCAGTATGAGGATCTCATATGTGACTACATGATGTCATGCTGCTTCTCTTGGAAAAAAGGAGAGGTTTCTGTGAGATTCTAGCAATTGCTTTATCTGTTTCTGTGTACTGTGTCTGACATCTTTAGTTAGTCCCAAAACACCCAGGATTAACAGAGGAAGTAAATTTTCATGAGCGTTTCAGCAGAGAGAAGATAAAGATGCCATTTCTGGGTGGAAAAGTGCCAGAATAAAAGCAATTAAAGAATTATTTACTAATGAGACCCTTCCCTACCTTTCCATTTCCCCTACTGTGCCATTCTTTGCTAGAACACTCCGGATCCTGAGATAAATATTGGTCATTACGGGGCTAAAATAGGGAACTGGCATAATTCTCAAGAGTTTGGGCTTCTGACAAAGCAACTTTAAGTGTTGTACCACTGGTTTTTGTCCCAAAAAATTGTTTGCCAGTATCTTTCAAGGTAGGTAATATATTTTGTCTGCGTCTCTAGGAACTTAGCACAGCGACACACATCGTTCGTTATGTGTTCATTAATTCCTGACACTTCCAGATGAGAGCACAAAATCCTGTTCTTTCAACAACCTGAGAGTTGAAAACCCCCTCGATTCACAGTAATGACAATTGAAAATCTGAAATAGTTCTAATTGAGTACAGAGAGGTGGTATTAAACCAAATACAGCATGGCTGAGCATGTAAGGATGGTGCTGGGAGACTGTCTTTAAAGCTGGAATATGTAGAAAAAAGATCCCTTCTGAGGCCTGTGTTAAAGGGAAATTGATAGATGTTCCGATCAGCTCCTAGTAATGTGAGGGGGAGTATAGAAATTGAAGTGAATAATTGTGATATGCTAAACTTATGCTAATTTGTAAATGTCCAAGATGCCTGATTAGAGCATCAGTAGGGTTTCTGTGAAAAGGAAATGAAGACAAGAAAAAAAAAAACACTTTTGAATAATGAAGCTTGTTGAAACCACACAAGTATTCACTCATCAGTCATTTGTGCTGCAGTTGTGGCTGCAACTAATAAATACTAAAGCATAGAATTTTCTATACCCTCCTAAACTCCACTTCTTCTTGTATCCACATCCAACCTTTTACCCTGAATTCCTTATTTACAGAGGTCATAGTTTTAGTTTCTGCCTTTTTCTAGTGAGCCGAGGCAGTAATCTATATTATAATTATTATTACAATTGTAATTGTAATATACTGTCATAATTCTTAAAATTATTTATATAATCTATATGAGAGACCCAATCTCAAAGTATTTGTGTCCAAGGGTATCTACAATCTTCCTGTCTTTGGGCATGGAGGAGTTTCTCAGAGTGGCTTAAGTGCTGCAGTTTAAATTTCCTGTCTCCCTGTAATGTCAAAAGCAGGAGAGATAACACACCATGGACCCAGAGGTGGACATATAAGGACATGTTTTCTCACAAATCCAAATTTTTATGTTCCTCTGTGCTGAAATACTTTGTCTCCAACTAATCTGCCAAAGCAGAGAAGATCTCAATGTGACTTTCCTCTCTTTATATTGAACATGTCTATAATAGGAGATGGTTCTTGGTGAGGAAGTAGCTAAAATCCTTAATATGCTGAAGATCTTCACAGACAAGATGGTGGTATACGTACCCAGGCAATGTATGAATAAACTATCTAATTTTATACTGATATTAAACGCTGTTTAACTGATACATAGCATTTAGGGTCTTTAATTCTATATTTTTTGCCATTGGAATGGCTCTGGTTGCTTTGGAGTATTTTTGAGTTTGTAATGAGAGTCAATCTTTTAATATTTTGGGAAAAAATTGAACATATTGAGGGAATGCTGAAAAGCTGCAGTGTAAATAAAATTTAAACGTTTTCAAGAGCAAAAATAGAAACTGGGAGATAAAGTAGCGTGAGAAAACCAAAGGCAGAAGTCTGGGTCCTTTGGCATTAATTTCCACAGGCCAGCCAGTTTGCTGACATGTGAAAGTTTATATTTCGCAACAGCCCCAGAGTTCAGTTATTTTATTACTTCTGTAATAATCCGAATTGTGGTTCTCTGCTGAGATTCTGTCAGGTTCTCAGCATTTAATGGCCCTTTGGATTAAATCACAATATATGAACGTTTGCCCGCCTAGGCACCCCTCCTCATGTATATGAATCTTTATTCTCTTTTTCTCTCTTAGGATGTTCTAACATCTAAAAAAGGAAAAAGTTGAAAGCCACATAAAATTATGTGAAATAATGTTGAGCACCGGGGTTTTTAGGAAATTAAATATATATATAATATGTACTTAAAGCATGAAGCAGACTTTTTGATTTTTCTGGTACTGTTGGAACAGAGAAAAAAGCCTGAAGCCTATCAAAACTCAGATGTGAAAACCCAACTCAGTAGCAGGCATCATGAAACTAACTTTTTTTGTTTCCTTGTTATGTAAAATTTATAGAATAGGAGCAAACTATGCTGTTGAGATGACAGCTATTCAGAGATATTCTAGGGAGGTAGTGGACGGATGCAGAATACGCTAATTTTAGGGTGAATGAAAGAATCCTGTTTATTACTCCAATCCCTAATTTCCCTAAAAAAACACTGATTCCTACAGAAATCCACTGGGGGTTTTTTTTGTGGGTTTGTTTTTGTTTTTTTTCCTGGTGTCCTTCAGAGTGATGGTATAGCAGGGTTTCTATGATTGCATGGAAGAAAATATTTTTGACACAAAAATACCAATTTCTGATAAGGCAGCCACTTTAATAGTAGGTTTTCATGAAATAGTGAAAACATCTTAAACCTGTAATTCAACTAAATGTACTCCAACTTCTCTATCTAATGGAGGAGGTGAGGATTAAAAAGTACAATTTTATTCTGAATTCCTCACACTTAGAGAAGTTCTGCATAATTGCAGTGAGAGCATTTGCATTTCTGTGCTCACAAGGTATTGTTTTGGAACAAAGATGTAGAGATGTTTCAGGTTATTGGTATAAGCAAGATCCTGAAAATTGTAGCAAGGGAAAAAAAGCTGATAATTTACTTCTGGGACCTCCAGTATGATTCCAGTCCAGGCAGAGGCTAAGAAATGTCTACCACTACTCATTTTATTTTGATATCTCTTTTCCGATGAACTTTTCTTCTAAAATGCTTCAAAACGAAGCAGATGTAAATTTCTATTGAACATATCCTTTGGTTCCTTTTATTAGTTCTGAACTTTTATTCGGTAGGTCTCAAATGAAAAATCTTAAAATCTGATTAATAAAAATAGCTTTTTTTTACCCCCTCTGTGATAAAGGGCTTCACTCATGGCTGGATCCAGAAGCTGCTAGGAATCACAGGCACACTCTCTAAGGAAGTTTTTTTTATTTATTATTTAACAAAGACCATTAATGAGCTGTAAAAATGTAAGAACAGCAACAGATTTAGGACCTTGAGATTATTTTGAAGCCCTCACATGTGTAACTACATAAAGAAAATAAAATAGATAAATAATACGAATTTGGGCAAAAAACATATTGAAAGTTCCAAGAAATTTCCATGTAGAACCTATTGACTGTGAAGTTTCAGTGTTTGTGTATTCTCTTTTTTGTGTTTGTGTATTCTCTTTTTTGTTTGTTTGTTTCTTACAAGAATGTGGACTTTTTAAAGGGCTGTGTATCTGCACTATGGGGAGAATGCCATTTATTTCTTTTTAAATATTTTTTCTTTGTAGTGATGCTTAGTAACAATTTGAAGATTACAAACTTCTTAGAATTACGTTTGAAACAGCACCTGAGAGTGATACCACAGGTCTGAAGTGTAGTCAGACTTTTTGCCAATGCTTCTGTGACTGCATTCAAGGGAAGCTTTGGTTTATGATGAATTATATTATTTATTATATAAATTATATTGTATGAAAGTCTTTCATACTCTCCAGGAAGAGCCTATTTCTGCATTTTTAATTAAGCTACTTAGGAAACTAAACATATAAGTTTATAAGTTCCAAAAAGCTGCAAGAAAAGCAGTGTAAATCTGTGCTGCACTCAACAAGGATCATACACAGGCATTTAAATCACTTAATCTAACATTTAAAGGTGTAATTCAGGATTGTGTTCTTTTTGTATTTGCAGTTAGAGGATGGAACAGATGCGCAAGGCTCAGTCTAACATGAAATGTTAAATAATCTTTCTTTTTAAGCTATTGTTCACCCAGAGAAGAGCTTATCTGCTGATTCAGATATGTGTTCCGTTTAAATATATTAAAGGTGTAAAGTATTGTAAAGGATATATTTTGTGGGTGTGTGAATGTTCTACTGAAAATTCCACTTGAAATTATTCTCATAATGAATTTAATTTGTACTGGTAAATTCTGATACAACAATTGAGAGACAATGGTAAAGGATTTTTATAGTCCTTACAGTTGGATCACAGAGGCATCCAAGACAAATCATGCCTATATTATTAATAAAATGCTATTTTTCCCCCCAAGATAGACCATAAAATTGCTTTTTCTATAATTATACTGCTGCAACCAAAGTTTTATGCCTAAGACTGCTGAACATCTATGGTGAATCACACAAATACAATAGGGAAAAGAGAACAGAAGTGACATTTTTCCAGGGAGTAGTTTTCAGACCTGTGAAGTAATTCTGAAAGCAGTTATTTCAGCTGTGAAGTGAGGAGAACATATTGCTGAGGCCTAAAAGGAATGAGGTTGTGTCCAATGAATAAGTATTTTTCATCAGCCTATTTGCTGATAGAATGTAAATGTAATTTGTCCATTTATTGGATTATCACCAAAGGCTGCCCACACATTCCACATTGCCCTCCCACTATTGTTTCCTATTGGTTCTTAATTATTTTTCTTTCAAAAGATGCTGTACTTGATCTTTTGCTCAAGTATTGTTTACAGATTGAACCGCAGGGAGGAATCATGTATTCCACATATGTTGTGGTAATGTGACATTTTCTTTAAAACAGAAAAGTCTTACCCTTTATAAGTCACTAACATTGTCCATAGAATAAAGTCTGTAAGAACCAGAAATGCCAGAAAGAGACAGCTGTAATCTTTCCATGCAATATAAATGTAAATTTTTTCCTGAACTGTTATGAATATATGTTCATAAACACCTCCTCTTTAAGGTCAACACCAAATAACTGCCATGTAGTAAATAACAGAAGGTCACTAATCTTAATTTAAACACTTGAGGATAACAAGTTATGGGAAATATTGAGCCAGAAGCGACTCTTAGTGCCGACTGGTGAGGAGAGGCTATTGTGGTTTGTAGAACCCCAGGCAGAGTTTCCTAATTGTGAAAGCATCTTGCCACTGACAAAAACTACCTTGTAAAGAACCTCAGGGCTATTTATAGATATTCTCCCGAATGTTTCCCCAGTTGGGCAATAGTAAACTTCAATTTTAAATGCCCTGACTTAAGGAGCAAGGAAGAAATTTCCCTGACTGATTCTGAGTTCTACCTGTACAACCATGCCTGCCAGGACTCTTCACTAAGCAGTCTCTCTCTGCTTGTTAAAATGCCTTGTGTTGAAAATAATCCCTTCTCCTTCTTCATCAGTATTCCCAGAACCTCTCACAGCTTCAGTTTGGTGTGTGCTCGCTGTCCTAACAGGGGCTGGGTTCTGTTTCCTTATTCATGCCGAGCAGTGCCTCGAAATAAAATTGAATTGAGGGAATGAACCCTTGCAAGGTCTTATCCTGGAGCTAAGGAATGGAAGCTGACTGGCACAGTAGCTTGAAATGTTTTTAGGAATCCCTTGAAGTCTGCCCAGTATTTTTAGGGTTGTGAAAAATCCTTTTAAGCCAGGAGATGCCATTTTCCTGGCACAGGGTTGGGACTTCTAGAGGGACACTAGAATGGCAACCTTGGAACTCCTGTGTCCGTGGCAGAAGTCTGCATGGGTAATACTCTCAGGGTTGAGTGTATAAATAGAATCACAAATGCATAAAGCCAGAGAGAGGTCAAAGTCCACTAGAGGAAAGGATGCAGGGGTCAGATAAAAAGACTAGGAAAAGAGGGAAAGCTTTGCAAAAAAAAAAAAAATTAACTAAGAAACAATGGTGTCCTTCCCAATGAGTGATATTTAGCAGTCAAAGAATGAATGAGAAGATTCTGCAGCATTAATTGTGCCTTTTCCTCTCAAGGGAGCTCCTCATTCAAGGATTGACCCCTTGTCTGGCATTGTGTGAAGCGTGATTTTGTTAATTAAATACCAGCCTCTTGAATGTGCTGGACTCTTCAAATTAGCCTATTAGCAGTCTAACACAATTAGATGAATTAAAACTAGAATTCCTGCTTAAATTAAGCCAGCATTTGATGCTCCTTCATAACCTTTTTTATTTATTTTTTTTTTTTAATACCCATTTCCCAGCTGTTTTTAAAATAATGTGTTGGTGTTGCAAAGGCTGCCCTGACTTCTCGTTCCAAACTCTGCCGTTGTAATTCATGGTGAGTAATCCTTCCCTGCCCGAACTAAATCCCTCCATCCAAAGTGAGCTGTTCATCTTGAGCCAAGTGTTGCTCTGTGGAGCTGAAGTGGCAGAACGGAATCCTTGCTGGAATTTTGCTGTACAAATATTCACAACATGCAGTTCTGGTGGGCGAGGTTGTTATTTCTTACATTTTTGTTTAACAAGACTTCCTGCAGAAATCATTACCTAAAGGGCCCCTAGCAGCCAGCACTCGTTATTAGTGGGAATAGTCTCCAAAAGAGAATTTAGGAAACCTAATGTTGAAAAGGGCAAGGTTTTTTTTGTTCTATTTTTGTCTTAAAAGAAACTCCCAATCAAAAATAAAACCTTCAGATGCGATGGGTTAATGTTGCTCTGCCACCCCGCTACCTGACTTGTTTGGAGGTGTAGGCAGGACGTGGGGAGGTGTGGGTGGCTGCTTGTGATGTAACTCAAGGAAATATTCCTTGAGGAGGCTTTGAATATGCAGTAAGTAGCATTTAAAAACTGACAGATTTCGCACAGCCATGCTTGGCAGCTTGAGTGTGATAAATAAGCTGGCTATGATTTGAAATGAGGCTTTTCTTTTTTTTTTTTTTTTTCCCTGACTGAATTTGTCAATACAGACACTGCCATTCCAGCCATGCCCATTGAAAGTGCTCTTTAAAAATGGGCAGTTTTATAAAATTAAGGTCTTCTAAAATCCTGGAGTTGCTTGCATGGGAATTGATGGGAATGGCTTGCAGCTGGTAACTAAGCCTAGAAGTAAACCGTGAGCAATGAGGGGTGGTTATGAGGCAAGGAACATCCTTATGCCTTTCCACAGCACCCTTTGGGGCAGCCCAAGCCCTGCAAACCATTCCAGGCTACATCTGGCTCTATTTGGATGAGTGCAGTTACAAAAAACCAGCCCGGTTTTTGGGGTGCAAGGTAAAACTGAGCTGCAGCAGTCCCCACTCCTCATTGTGCATTTGTCCCTCTGAATATGAAATGCTAAAATTGACAATTACTCTGAATGTGCTCTCATCTTTAAAGAACTGATAGCTATAAACCAGGTTATGAGGTCAAAGTGATGCATAAAAATGCAGTTCAAAGAGGTTTTTTGGGGTTTTTTTTCCTTTAGATACTCCCTAAAATTTTCTTTCAGTGTGTGATGAATGCTGAGACTCCCTGGCAGAGCTACCAGAAAGACGTGAGGAATTATGGACTGCAGTTTGCTGCATTTTTGTTGCCTTCTCTGCTGTACCTGAGATATCACTGTCTAAGGAAGGTGCTGCAGTGACCATTTGTGAGAAGTGATGTTACAGAAAACTCTGGGGTTTTTGTGGATTGCTGAAATCATGTGAAAATCTTGCTACATTTTGTCTTCCATTTTATCCTTATTCCAGAAGTTGTCACTCAGCTAAGTTTAAATCCTGTCTCCAATAGGCCCATTACCTTTTAGGAAGTCATACCACTGGAAAAAAAAAGGTTTCTATAATCTTTTTGTTTCATATTGTACATTCTATGGGCTAACTCAGTGCGAAAATATTTCTTCCTGAAGCTCAAAGCATTGAAAACACAGGGTCCGCTTCCCTCCACCTCCTTCCCCTCCATATATAGGCACGTTTACATGAAAAAAATACAAGGTCTGTTGTTTTTATAATAGGAAATCTTTATGCTTCAGGGCTTTCCTTAATTTTTAGATGCTCTATAAACTAAAAGTAGGGAACTGGTCAGCAGTAGTGATCGTACAGTCCAACTGATAATGTGAAAGGAGTAACTGCTTCTACCTGGACTAATGTTCTCTCAGAAGTGCTGGTTTAAGCATAACTTACACCATATTTACTACTCTTAGGAATGCTGAGAGGTGTCCCATTCTTAGATGATTTTGATTTTATTTTGATTTTTTTTTTTAATTTTACAGGATGCAGCTGCGAGTCCTTGTTCTTTGGCTGGTGTATCTTTTCACCTTCTTAGGTGAATTTGGAAAAGCACTGTAATACTCCAAAAATCATGTCCAGAATGGGTGCATAAGAAACTCAAACCGCGATCCTATCTATATTATAGGTACATTTCAGAAATTCAGATTCCAAATTTTATCTGAAAACTGCTTCTCCCATATTTTCAAAGGGAAAAGCAGGAAGATTTTGGTTGGCAACAATTCTAATTCCATCAGCCCTCATTAAATGGTACTTTGTATTGTCCTCTATCCCTCTGATTAATTAAATGTTACTTCATAATGAGTAAAATTTTGTTATTACAGTGTGTAAATCCATATAATAGATAATAATAATTCAATGCTTGTAAGCTGGGCTCTGTAAAGCTGGATTTGAATCACAGAATGGATTTTGCTGATGTCCTGTAGGTAAAGGTTGGAGGCTTTTTCTTATTCTCAGGTTTATCCATGGGTTTAATTTCTTTTTTTTTCCAGAGAAGACTTTCAGAACACTGTGTGAAGTTTTAGACGCCCTTTTTACTCCCTTTCAAGCCTCTGCAATTTGATTTTCCTACAGCACCCTCTACGCACAGTGTAACCCCTTCGAGGTGCAGCTGATCTCAGACTACCTGATTCAGTCATGCTGACAGCACTTTGCAGTAAAATATTTTTGTCGTCAGCTGTAGAAACATCTCAGTGGAAAGTGCCACACCAAACTGTGACAGTGACAGGTGAATAAAACACACAGGCAAATCTAAAACAAGAGCTNCCTTTTCTAAACACTTGATACATTTCTGCTTGTTCAAGACTGGCCACAAATTGGGAGCACTTTTAATATTATAATGTGGTAAAATGCTAAAAAGTACTGGGAGCTGTCATTGAACCTTAAAGTTTTATTAAGAGTTTAGAATTCTGGTAAAATATGAAAAACAAACCAACAGTGTTGTAGTATTTCCCACGAATGCTGACAGAGTCAGAAAATTGCATACACAGAATAAAGAGTATTGCGGGAATATGCTGCAGGATAATCTGAATTCATGGCTGTTACCTGTTGCCTTTGGGTATCAGCAATGGAAACCTGCAGCAGCTGAAGGGCTCCTTCCTTCGCAATGCCTTGGGAAAGCATTTGTTTAATCATTCTCATGGCAGCATGCACCAAGTAGCAATGAATTATTGTGCTGCCTCATTCTGGGATTAGTGAAACTGAGGCAGAGAATTTATGTACAGAAACCAAGACTTACAGTTGTTACGTTAAAAAAAAAAAAAAGCTAAAAATCAGAGAAAATGCTCCAAAGAATTATATCTAGATGCTCAAAGTAAAGCTTTCTCAAAATAAAACAAAAAAAAACAGATGTTATTTACATTTTTCATGTATGAGTGTTTTTAAGGTAATTCTAAGAAGCACAATTTCTAAATCTGAAGTGTTCAGGACTAACAGTCAATCATGGCAATTTTATTACTGAATCATCTTGATTGGATGATCATTCTATTTGTGGCAGCTACTTGTGTGTATCTCCAGGAAGATTAGGGATTTTGTACTTAATTCCATTTTATTATCCTCATTTTTAAATCTCTTTTGTAATAAATTTCCCCAACATTTTTTTCATCCAGGCACACAGGAATGCTTTTCTGTTTGTACTGGCACAATCAAAATACTCAGGAATTTTGCAGGTAAGTGGCTGATTAATTTTCCCTCTCACAATTCCTGTGCAAATATGGAAAATAGATTTTACGTAATGATGTTTATTTGGGGTTTTTTTTTTTTATGACTTGGATTTCAAAAGCTGAAAAACTAAGACCAAACCCAATGATTAAGCCCATATATTAGAGCAATTAGAACCCACTGTTATTCAGCCATTCTGTTCATCAAATCTTCTGTTATTAACACAGCTTTATACCTACAGTACATCTGGCTTTGTGTTTCCCTTCATTTCTTTCCAAAAATTTCCTTTATTTTTATGGCCACCACCTGTTTTTTCCTCCATCTCCTTCTCCTTTTTGGGAACATGGTTATGTTCTTCTACCTGCTTTATGATTCTTTGTCTGATTCTCTCAGAACCTCTTTTTTCTTTTTTTTCTTTTGTTTTTTGTCCCTTTAGCAGAGGTTTCTCTCCTATGCCCAAATTCTGGTTGCTTCTCTTTTCCATTTTTCATTTGTTTTCTCTCTCTCCTGCTGGCAGACAGATGGGGGCTTGCTGCTTGGCACTGAAAATGTTACGGAGAGGGCTAGTTCCCATCCCTCCATGAGAACAGGCTGTTCCTGTGATATTTCTTTGCAAATAGAGGGAGAACGCTCTGGAGTACCAAATGGCACCTTCCTGGGACTGCTCTGTTTTCATGACATTCTGCAAAGTCCTCCAAGAAGTTTATGGAAAAAATTTGATAGAGGGCTGACAGCCTGGATTTGAGCCTTTTTGCTTTCCATACAATTGCTATGTCAT
>WBMY01031620.1:549043-592870 GCA_013397315.1 Donacobius atricapilla
ATTGTTCCTTCTCTCAAGAAATAATACATTCTCTATATGTTGATCTGGAACTCTAAGCCTACATCGGAGGCTCATCTCATGTGCTGTTTCTGTCAGAGCAGCCTGGCGCTGCAGCCACACCATTAACACGCATCGTTCCACCCAGACATGTTCTATGGTAAACTTCTGCCACTTTTTAAACGGTAGCTAGAACAAATGGTGGATTTTTTTTTTTTNTAACTCCAGCCCAATTTGCTTCATAAGCAAGAATGACTTCACAAAATCATAGAATAATTTAGGTTGGAGAAGTATTTTAAGATCACTGAACCCAAGCATTGACCCAGCACTGCCGTGCCCTAAGTGCCACATTCACTGCCAGCAGGGAAGAAGGTCCAGTCAGGTAAAGACAAGCAGAAGAGAACCTGTGCCGTGAGATGAAGCTGCTCCCATCCTTTCTCCTCCAGGGCTGGACATCAAGACAGAGCTGTGCTCCTCCTCACAGGCAGTTTGCTGGCTCCCCATCCAGCTTTCAAGTCCCCATGGGTGGCAGAGGGAAGCCACACAATTTGCAGCTGCGAATCAGCCTCTGCGAATCATCCGTGAAACAGCCCAAGTCCTCAGCCCAGCTTCGTGATGCCTTTGGAAATCAATAGAAGTTGCATAGAATATAATTTGGGGAAGGCTTCTGGAGGCCAAAACTCTCTTTGCTCTCCCCTTTGTTAAGCACCTGGCAGTTTTGAACACAGACTTAAAAGAGGCAATTTAAGGAGCTTGTATTCTTCAACCATTTTACAAAAATTGGGTTATGCCACTGAGTATCTCTGTAAGAAATAGGACATAATTTATATGATTTATAATAATTATTAAATGGTCATTTTTGCATGCACTTCAGTGTGGTGTTTGAGTGACATCCATAAAAGCAAAAGTATTCTTTTCCCTTCAAATTGCCATTAATTATTAGAAATTGTTCCTATTCTTTTCTGAAGACACACCAACAAAAGCATTTATACAATCCCAGCCACAGTGCAAGTTTTCTGGAGTCACTCAAAACCCCTCAGGAGTGCATTATCCTCAATAATTCAGCTTACATTTCTGAAGTATTATGATAATTAACTGTTACTGAAGTATCAAAGGAAAAGAATCTCATGCCCATTCTGATAGCAGTTCTGTCTTACATTAAGAGCAGAATAAAAGCTTCCTTTTTTCCCCAAAATAACTGTGCTCCCACTTGACAAATCATTAGATGTAATAGATCAGCTTCCTCTATTTGCTGTAGTAGTCCTGAAAAGTGGAGGCTATATTCTACTCTTTTGCAGGGATGTTCAAGCAAAAATTGATGCATAAGTTTAAAGTGGCAATTAGGCATCAAAAAAATAAAAAGAACATGCATAAAAAGGTTTCTGGAAGTTATTTACTGTTCCTTGAGATAATGGTACGTGAAATGACACTATTCAAAGAGAATAATACCTTTAAAAGAAAAAAGAGAAAGACTTTTCATTTATTTTTTTTCATTAACCCAGACTAATTTTTAAAAAATCACTTTAGTGCCCAGGTGTCAAAGTCACAAAATCCTTTGAGATCTGAGACACTCAGTTTGAGTTTCCCTCAAACATTTCTTAAATTTCCTCAATTTTCAGATATAAAATTAAAAGTTACTTATTACCCCTGATCAAGATACTTATTACCCACGAGCTAGTTGATTACTAGAAGCTTAATCTAAATTTTCTTATGGATAATGGGAATATTTCTGGTAGTAGTCTCCATGTCTTTCTACAATAGGAAATTTTGATATGGAACACCCCAAATCCTGAATTTCCCTATAAATGTTTCCATTGATTAAGAATTAAAGAAAATGTACAAATGGGAACTACTCCTACAGACTTACTCTTATCTCATCTTTATGATGGAGGACTGATCCCCCCCCAACAATAAATAATAGCAAAAAACCCCCTCACCAGGATGGATCCTCCAATGAAACCTTCCTAGGAAAAGGAATAAAACTGGACATCACCGGGCAGTAGCCAACACCAGAGGGGGAAACTTGCTTGCAGTAGGGATTCGGAAGTTAGGAGTAAAGTTTTCTGCCACTGCAGAGCACAATCTTCACTCCTCCTTCCCCACGGACATTTTAGCCTGAGGTGAGTATGGGACAATCAGGATAACTGCTGGAACAAGAGTGGAACTTCTGGAAATGAGATTGCTGACACGCGGATTCATACTGACAAAATAAATAAATAAAACCCCAAACCAGGTGACTGGTGTCTGAAGTTTTTTGACTTGTCAGGTGGATCTGACCTCTGTGATTAATCTAAGGTTGTTTTCAAGCAAGCTGGAGAAAGAACTCTGAGTTTGGGCATGAAGGTGTCTATAAGAAGTTGTTTTAAGTGAAGAATTACCAGAAAACATAAAAAAAAGGAAGTTAGGAGTGAATGTGAGGGCATAAAAAGAAAGATAAATTTTTGTGTGGCCTGGTAAGTGTTCAAAAACCATGGATTGGGTTTTTTTCTGTGGTCTTCTGAAGTGCGAGTTCAGTGTTTAGCTCAGAGAATTGAAAATAATATCCTTCTAAATGTGAACCAAGGGGGTGTAGGTCTCTCCATGGTGCTGAGAGGGTGAGTAGTGAAGGAAGATGTGACGTGGCCTTATTGTTTAAGAATGATTATAGCAATGCCAGAAAGGGGTTCCAAGAGATCTGTTTGTACGCGTGATAGCTAGAAAACTAAATAAGCTGATACTTGGGACTATAAATGTGTATATTACAAATGATTTAAATCACACTTTAAAATGTTATTAAATTCTACTGGTTATGTAGGATTAGGCTAGACAAGGGCTGAATGTTGATAACCAACTTGGCAACAAGAGCCGTACTCTACTCTCTTAATTTTTGAATATCTTGCCATCATAATTCAGCAAAGGTAGTTTTGTTAAGATCTTGATAGAAAAAGGCTTAAATGTTTGAGCAAATGTTTTTTTTGGTGAGTGGTGGGAAGTTGTCTTCTTCCTTCAGACAGTGGGTAACAAGTAAAGGAATACATAAAATCAAAAGCAGAGAGAGGAAATTGCAGCCTCTGATTCTCTCACTTTCCTTTTGGTTTTGAAAAGATCACAAAAGCAGCAAATGGACCACCGAAGAATTCCAATTCTCTTTCAGCTCAGGGCTGCTTGGAGAACTTTTACTTTCTCCTAACCCTTCTGTGGCATCTAAGACTTGCAGCAGTGTTAGGCTGTGCAAATTCCACTTTTTAGATTGGCAAATTGCACCCAACAAAGTGTTAGGGTGCATCTCAGGAGAGAAACAGAAAAGCATAAATTAATAGGAAAAGTGAGTGCACCCTGAGACCCTAGGGAAAAAAAATGGAAAATTGATCCATATTTTGATGTTTTTTACACTTCTTGTGTTTTTTTCACTAATGTAAAAACAGAAATAGTGACGCTATTTCTTTTTCCTTTTCTAGACCGTGGATTTGGAAGTGAAGTGATGAAATGTGGTGAGTAGGCTGAGGTGGAGCAGCAATGTAATATGCAAATGACTGCCTTGGTTATATCATCTTGCTTTCCTTCAGTCACTTGTGGCAAAATAAGATTTCTACCAATGTTGACTTTATTTTCATGGAAAAGGAGTTAACTCTGTGTGTGGTAAGGGTTGAAGGGCAATTTGCACCTCACTGGGCAGTCTGTGCCAGTTAACTTGATGTCATCGTGTTATGTATGCAGCACTTTTCTAAAATTTGGGGGACTTCTTAATGTTATCTATTCCTGCTTTGTAGTAATTTTTTAATGGGATTAAAAAAAAAATCAAAATTTTATGTTTCTTAACTTTTTTCTAATCACTCTTTGTCTCTTTCAATGAAATGTTCTCTATTCATATTTCAGTGAGATTCTGTAGGGTGGCAGGAAGGAAAATTTATTCCTCACTGTGCTTAATTTCTATTATTTGCTGGAGTGTCATATATTAAATGTAAACCAGAACCTTATCCAATAATGATCTGAATATGTTCCGGGAGTTCTACTTTATTTTTTATTTTTTTTTTTTTTAAAACGTTCTCTTCCAAATATTTTTTTAAAATTCTTGTCAGCAGACACGGCCTGTCATGTACGGTAGGTAGCTCTGAAATCAGTTGGCTTGTTTAAAAAAAAACCCCAAACGTTTTCCATTTGTCAATACAGGCATCATAGGCGGTATTTCCAGGGCTCCTGTCAGGAGGACTGGCAGAGAATTGACAAGAAACCCCGGTGAGTTGAAGGGAGGCCCCTGTGGATGTGTCTTGGATTCATTCCCACCCCTCTCGTTAGCGTACACTGTGAGCAGATGTGAGCTCTTGGAAAGCTTGGGCACCGAGGAGTGCCATGAAATATGTTTGGGTCTCCCTGCAGACCTGGAAAAAGGCGCAGTGGGAATATGTGGTAGCGACAGGATGGGCTGGGAGGAAACGATTGCAGTAGTCTCTGTTCCTGATAGAGTTTTCAAGTCAGAAGGGTGGTTTTGTTCCACTTTTCTTCCTCTCCCCACCTTTTTTTTTTTTTTTTCCTTTTTTCCCTGGTGTTCAGATTATGTGTGAGACAGATGCTGAGCCTCCAGCCACCACCCTCCTGTGGCTTTCATGCCTCCAGTTTGATGGGATATGAGCACAGCCACGCTTTTTCTCCTCCAGACAGCCTGACAAACACTCTTTGTGTGAATGGTGCACTCGGTTGCTCCGGTAAACAGAGTTGTCTTTTTATCCAGACGTCAGGAGAAGTGATGACTTCCTCACAGCGCACCTGAATCGTGCCATATCTCATTCCTCCAGGGAAGCAGGGGCTGCAGATGTCATCTGATATTTCTTTCAGCTGGTTCAGAAATATTTGCCATCAGGCTGAGGCCAAATGCTT
This sequence comes from Donacobius atricapilla, assembly GCA_013397315.1. Classification (NCBI taxonomy): domain Eukaryota; kingdom Metazoa; phylum Chordata; class Aves; order Passeriformes; family Mimidae; genus Donacobius; species Donacobius atricapilla. The sequence continues at coordinate 553,895 of WBMY01031620.1, forward strand.
CCTTGTTGTGGAAAAGCTGTAGAAAACAGCTCTTATTCCAACAACTTTTCCAACATTCACGTGGTGGGGCTCTCAGGTGATGTTCCCACCTGAAGTGAGGCGGTTTCAGGCACACAGCAGGATGGAGAGCATTGCAAGAGCTCAAGCTCCCTTGCCTCAGCCTTCCCAGCCTGAACTTTGCTGGGTGGCAGGGAGGTGATAGTTCTTCCAAACCGGGAGGAAGAACAGATTTTCGTTGTTTTCTTGGTGGTGAGTGTGAGGAGTTTTGGTCTGGGGGCTTTTGCTTGTCATTTTAAAGTATATTTTTGGCGAAACCGGAGGTGAAGTCTCTCATATTCAGAGTGCTCTTTTCAATGAAAGGGAAAGATTTCGGTGTTATTGTTAAGGCACATTGCTGAGAACAGAAGCCTAGCAAGGCACACAATTGAGATGACAAGCACAACAAAATCAGGGGTGTTGAAAGGGCTTTGACAGTTTCCATTAGCAGCGTTGTCTGAGGAAAATGCCTCCTTTGCCTCCTTTTGGCAGCGAGTCAAGACAGCAGTGTGAGGAATGTTACCTTGGGCACTGAGCCAAGTCACTTTGTGGTAGCATTTTAATGCAAAACACGTCAAAGATTTGACATAAATTAGAGAATATCAGTACACTTCCTATTTTAAGTGTCGTGTCCTTGACTTAAACCTATTAAAACTAACTGGGAGGGTGACCTGTGGAAACTTCTTAAACTAGGCAGTCTTACCATCCCGAGTCTGCTGGACAGTGATGTTTGTCTTTAGATTGGAGCTCTGATTTCAGAGTGTGGATTTTTCCTGTAAAATCATCTAAAGCACTTGCTGGCTGGTTCTGACTTAGTGCAATAATACAGTTAAAAGCTAAAATTACCAGGGAGTCTCACCGAATGAAAGGGAGCAGACTGTGGGAGGGAGCACTAAATCTGCTGATAATTTCAGGACAGCCTTCAGAGGTTTCCTTTATTTCCCTCACTCATTACCCTGAGCTCGTAAGCAAATAATGCAGCTTATTGCAATGACTGAAGACACCTTATAGCGTGTTCATGCTACAAATTACTCTTAATAGAACAGTTTTATGCTGTAATTCCACCACTTCTCAAACATAATTCTTGTCCAACAGCACCTCACAACTGTGGAATTTCACAGGCAGTTATTGTGTGCATTCTGGAATACCACTGTGGTGGTTCAGGTATGACTCTTTCCTACCTAAGGGATGTGAAGAAGTGCAGAAATGCATTTCACCTCAGCATGACTTTCATTTTCAGATAGCTGTTTTGGAAGGGAAGGCATGAACATCATGCGACTGATTTGGTTGCTAAACTCTGTGTAAGATGTCACTGATTTTCCACAGAAATTGGGTGTTTTGCTTTTATTCCACCCCTAGCATTCTGATTGCACTCCCTGCTTATGTAACGTGCATATGTCTTGCTATAAATTTTTTTTTTCCCATTGGCTGATACTTGTCAGGCTTCATAAACTTGTACATATTTTAGAGCTTTCACTGTGAGGCAATTTAGTTTGCACTACAAATGCCTGACTTATTTTCAGTTGTTTGGATCTCAGGTTTAAATTTGGGTGTGGTATTGAAATATAAATCCGTTGGGTAGACACTTGCAAATTCTATCTTATGCTGGGAATATGTGAATGTGAAGCACAAAATATTAAACTTGAGCTACTTCCCTTCTCTATTTTTCTTTCCTATACACCATACACATTTATGCCAGATTTTTTGTCCACTTCCTTGCACAAGGAATAGAATGTGCATAATCCTGCCACCAGCCTGAGTTTTCAATAGGACTGTCAGCTCTTGCCTCTCAAAATCAGGGATCAGTGCATGAAATCTGCATCTTTTCAGGAAAATGCAATACCAGTTAATCTAAAGAGAAAAAAAAAAGATTAGCCACTTAAACTCCTGATTGCTTTATTGTTGGCCAAAATTTGCTTTGACAGAGCAAGATTTGCTCAAGACGGATTCTGTATTGCTGTGAGCTTCCTGATAATTTTGAATTTTAAATTTGCTTTCCTTTTTTTCTCAGTTTCAGCAGGCAGGATGTCTTCTGTGAAATGTACCTGTGGCTTAGCATAAGATTTCTGCTTTGGCTGAAGTACAGACAGGGTTCTAAGCTGCTGGCACCCATGTGTCACTATTTTTTTGTGTCATGACAGCAAGAAAGTGGCTGAAGATGTCCCAGCGATTTGTGCTACACTTTTCAGCCTGGTTTTTGTAATACACAGAAAGCTGGCAATGTTTTTCACAGACTTCCTAAGGTTTGCAATGTCGGCGAGAGAGAACCACCTCAGTGTCTGGTGTCTGACTGAGCTTCAAGTACTTGGGCCAGCAGATTCTTTCTGGGATAAATAAACAGGTGCCTTGGGCTGACATTTTCTTCACAGACTGTAGTGTCATTCTTGGACATCTTCCCAGGTTTCTCACCTTCACTGTAGCCCTCATCTGATTTAAAAACTGTTTTTGATAGGTCAGTGTCTATAGCAGAGAATACACACTTTTTTTTTTTTTTTTCCCCCCACCCTGTTGGTGTGGTAGTGTCGAATGAGTCTCCTTTTCTGATGAAAATTTTAAAATTATGCTAAATAGCAGTTCAGCTCCTCAGAAGAGCATTTGGTTACAAATGCTGGCATAAGCTTGTCCTTGCAGCCTTCTGTACTTACAGATGCCACTGTAAATTTGCCCGTTCAGTGAGAGCACCCGTTGCAACAGCACTTTCTGCAAAGACACACTTGAACAAGTGCAACAGAAACTTTGCATTTGTGTCTTTACGACTTAATGCCATTTAAGCAGCTATTTTTTTAGTCAATTACTTGTTTCCCTTCTTTTTGTGCCCAAGTACTCTTTTGTTGTTTTTCTGCTGTGGAATCTTTTATACTGGCAGTCTATTTTTTTTTTTCCTTTTTCTGTGAAAATATGTCTCAATTTAACTTCTTAAGAGCTTATTTTAGTGGTTTTGTTTCACTCCCTGCTGTGAAGAAGTGCCATAATGAGACATTATTTTTCTGAGGATGATGGTGCTTTTTCCTTGAAGCTGCAAGGCTGATAAAGGTGCTTAATATTAAATGTACCTGAGAACTCCAGGTGATAATGGGAGGGTCTGTGCTCTTGTGGCTCATGAAACCTCTTCAAGCCTCATCATCAGGTTGTGACTGACAACAAAACAATAAAGAAAGGCCTGAACAGGTCACGGGCTAAGCTCCTCCTGTGGAATAATGAGAAATAATTCCAAGAGGGGAGGTTGGAAGATTGTTTGGGATTGCATTTAGTTTACAGTGATCCTACAAGGCAGGTGACCTCTCGGGCATACCCAGGGAGGTCTGGGCTCAGGCTAGAGGCTCTGCTAGGAACTTTCTTTTTGAAGCCTGCTCTTTCAGTTTTTCCGCGGCCTCGCCTCTTTTACATATTTATTGCCAGGCACAAACAGGTCTTTCTGGAACTCTTCTTTAAAAACAAAAGGAACAAAGCCAAATCCCCCAAGCTGGAATTGAAGCCATGCTGCATAATGACAGCAACTGATCTCCTACAGCACCCTGTGCAAATTCTTTTTATTTCGAGGAAGGGGCTTGACTGAATAACCAATCTTCTTAGATCCACATATTGTTCTACCTGACTAAACAATTTTTTTCGCAAAACCCTGCTGATAAAGGTTTTTCTTTACTGGCTACCTTCCCTCTGCGTTACCAGTCTTGCTGCATAAAATAACCAGGATTGTGCCAGAACTTGGCCCTTGAAAGAACTTCTTGGGTTTTTGTGTGTGTGTTAATATTTCATCTTCCCCTCCTCTTCCTTTTTTGGATTTCATAATCCACATTCTGCATTAAAGGTTTAAAACACAGAAACATGACAAAAAAAAAAAAATCATCTCATTATTCATTTTTCAGTCGGTGCATGACACCTTGGGGACTATTTTATATTTTTTTTTTCCTTCACAATTTGCCATTTTTGTTATGAATATGAAATGACTGAACATAATGGCTCTTTCCCTTAATATTCTAAACAGTCTTAAGGCAAGGAAGGGGTTGAGTGATGCCTGCCTTGCTTACTCTTACTAGCTTATAGGTATTTAGCAGACATTTGTAAGCCTATATAGATACTTTGCTAATATTTCTTAGTTTAAAATATTATGAAAGGAAATAGCCTAGGAAAAGTACAAACCCCTGATTTTTCTCTGAAATGTCAGTGCGCCAGGTAATTCTTCATGATCAAATACATCAAGAACAGAGAGCCCGAAGTATTTTAATCTGAGTGGGATTTATTTGTTATGTAAATTAAGTGGGGAAAATTGTGCAGATGTGAGAGAATAGGAAGTTTCCCATTCTAAATTCAACTTCTAATGTCATGGCATGAGGTCATCTTTTATTGAAAATTTTAGTAATTTTCTGTTAAACTTAATGACAGGTATGTAGGAGAACTTCATAATATAATGACTAAAGGTTTTGCACTGTAAAACTACATATATAGAATTTGTATATATAGGTAATCATATTTGCCTCTTCCTTTCAGTTGTTAATTATTTGAAGTAATCAAAGCTCTGTAAAACTTTAGTGTCTCAATTCCTTCATAGTGAGCTGCTTCTCCTCCTATTTATTTAAAACAAACTATTCAGTCACAGCTCCCAAGTCAGGAAATCTTTGTAAGCTTTGACTGTCAAGTCATAGCAATTTTCAGGAATTTGTTTAAATGCGTATCCCCCAATGATCTCTCTATTTCTGACTCTGCATTTTGCAGGCTCTGTAGAATATACTCTATTTAAAATATAGAATAGATAGGATTTATAATAATGTCACCTCCTCCTGTAACTCTATATGGCTGAAAATCTGAGGTAATCAGTTAGTAAATGTTTGTTACAAAGGCAATGACAATCTATAAAGAGAACTAAAGTAGAAGCTATGTCTTCTAGAACTTACCAATGGTTATTTCAACTGGTTTAGTTGTTCAATTAGTCCACAAATCGATTAATTGCAGCAGATTAATCAGTGTTTCAGGCTTGCTATCCTACCTCTCCTTTCTTTCTTGTTTTCTCTTCTCTCTCTTTTTCATATTTTTATTAAATTATGGAAGGCATTTATCTATGTTTGAATACAGATGATAAGCCTCTTGAGGTGGTTTGGGGAGATAAAGCCTCAGGGGTTGGAAAGATAGACATTTACATTTAAAGTGCAAATTATTTGGGCTAGTGGGTTGTTATGTCTTCAGGGCCATTTCTGCCAGTGTTTCTCTAAATGTGACACATGGGACTGACTTCTTCAGCCTTAATAAAGATGAAGGTTACCAGAGCATGAAACTTTACAAACAAGTTCTATTGATATATGTTGAATATTTCACTCATTTCCATTTTAAGTGGAAACCAGTTTATAGCCTTGTAAAATGGAGGGTCCTAATAATTGTCTTTTAGCACTAAAAATAACTGATATGGCTGCAGAGTTACACAACACTTCAGAAGTGCAAAGTAGGAGTTAGCCTGAAACTGCTCTGAGGTTTAACTGCAAAACACAGACATAGTCTTGGAACAGAAAATGATACAGTGAAGGAGAACAGGAGATGGGGAGGAAAAAGAAAGTAAAAAAGGAGTTGGTTTTTTTTTCTTGAAGTGAGAGAGCAGTTATGGAGAAGGAATAACCACCAAGAGGAGAATATGTAAAAATAAAGATGAAACAATCCATGGATTCTCCAGATAACAGCCAGGGGTCTCTATCCATAGTTTAGGAAAGTAGAATTTGAGGTGAAAAAACTCTTGAGGGTGATGAGACTAAACCTGACACAATAAACTTACATAAAAACATCTGCGCAGCATGTGGAAGAAAAGGGGAGAGAAAGGTAAGAAATGAGGACGTATTTTTCCCTAGTCTTAGGGGAAAGGAAGCAAAGACATTTGGTTAAGGCAGACATGTCTGCCAAAGTGAGAAGGAAAACTGAGTGGTATTGAAGCTATCAGCTTGAACAGTTTGAGCAGTCAGTCTGCAGACTTCCATTTGCATATCTGATGCCTTTTGCTTTTTTGTGCTGTATCAGTGGTATTTTCCTCTTTCTTACTCAAGGTACATGAGGAGTTAGATTCAAATTATTGATTTCTGCTTTGACAGTTCACATTTGGCATGATTGGCCCTTTACTGGAGTAAGAGAAAAGAAGGGCTGAAAGGATGCATTTATGGTCAAAGAACTTGGAATAATCCCTAAAATCCCATTAATGTGTTTTCAAAACAACAAACAGAGACTGAAAAACACATTCGAGCCTATGCCTTCAAATATTAAGTGTCTCTTGCTCTGTTGTGCATGAGAGTTCTGGTCTAGAGGTAACAGCAAACCTGTCCCCGCAATCTTCCATCTGTGAAATCATGTCCAGAAGGACCAAAGGAAAAGAATGGACCGGAGTTCTTCCAGTGCAGACGGGTAACCAGTCTCTAGCCATGGTGTCTGTAAAAGTTTATAGGTATTTGCAAGGCTTGTGTGAGTTTTAGAAGCTCCTTTACATTATCCTGGCCTCCTAAAGATCCTTTTGGGTACAGACTCGGCCTCAGCTCACACTCGTGGCCGTTTCACCTTGTGAGGCAGAAGTGAAATGGGAAAGCCTTGAAGCAGGAAGCCTTGGATGTTTGATGCAGGCTGGGTCACTGAAGAGGAAAAAGTTGAGCAAAAACTCCTTCCTTTTGTAAGAATACAAGAAGGAGCTAACATAAAACTCCAAAGATTGGTAAGAATGTCTCTGATATTGATATGAAACTTGAAAGAATGCAAGTTATTTCACTGGCGCTCTCAGCTGGGACTGACTAGGTCTCAACAAGTCTAAGTCAGCGCAACAATCTCAAATGCCTGCGATGAATATTCTGGATAAGGTGGTGGGCTGGTGTTTTTGCTGGTGGTTTGGGGTTTCTTCTGGTGTGGGGTGTTGATGTTGTGTTTTGTGGGTCTTATGGGGTTTTTGTTTGTTTGTTTGTTTTCCTGGTGGAATTTGTCTACTTATGTCACTTGTCTCAGTGATTTCTGAAAAGCAGTAGGAAGCGTGGAGCTGCTACAGATGGTTACCCACATGCCTTCCTCTGCTGAGTAGGCTTTCTGCTCCGGTCCAAACTTTCTCCTGAGCTTTTTCAGGGAAAAAAAAGCCACCAAAAAACCCCCTCTCCTGATGAGATTTCTGTATTTCTCACATCAATAATTCATAATGTTCATTCCCTTGCTGCTCTGAAGAAAGGCAAAGAAAGAAGGAAGATTGCGGTAGAGGGAGGTGGAGAATCAGGTTATTTCAGGAGAAAAGGACTGAGAGGTAATATCATCTAAAAGTGGATTGTAACTGCTCTCAAACTTGTCTCTATTGCCCTGAAGCCTCTAAATTATCTTTTCATAAAAGCCTTCTGTGAGACGTGTGTTCCATTCCCTTTCTGGTCAAGAGGTCTCAGATTTCTGTGCTGCAGAATGATTGCCTCAACAGTCGATAAGCTTACACTAATCCACCAGTGATTTCCCACCTGAAATTATTTACTTACTGGAAGTGTCATGTAGATGACAAAATTGAGCTGAAACGGGAAGATTTCTGTTAAAAATGCATTTATTTCCATTACTTCTTTCTGAGAATTTCTTAGACCTGAGCTTTTAAGAGTTGTGGCGCTCCGAGGAGCCGCTTCAAGTGGGAAGGCGCGCTCGAAGCTGACGAGTGGGAGGGAAACTTTTCCCTCACTTCTCAGGGAGAACTGTGTGACTGCTGATGTGCCAAGTGATCCTTGCTCTGCGGAGGCTTTGATCAGCTGACGCTTCCTTCGCCCTCCCTCGAACACATTTTCCTGGGAGAGAGGTGTGATCCTATTTCCAGTGTCACTCATCACAGGCCTCCTCATAATCCTGGATCTCTTCCCTCTGGCCGCTCCTGCTGCAGGCAACTCTCTCCACAAACGCTCCCATGCTACTGTTTCTTCATGGAACTTAGAGCTCCAGTGGTGTAGAGTGGGCTTAAATTTGCTAAGCTATATTCAGGAATTGAATACCAGGTAAGAGAAGTGTAGCCTGACCAGCACTTGTTTCTTGAGGAAGCACTGTTAGTTGGATTTTCCACTGTATTACTTCAGAGCGAAGCCCTGAATGGAGGAGACCCCTTAGCAAATCCTGCGTCCTAAATATTTGCAGAATGCAGTTTCTCAAACTCTGTTTTTCTATTCCAACACTGTGATTTTTGTGAATTTCTACTTCTGTCCCAAAAGCCACAAATGCCCTTGGTTAAGGGCTTGATTTCCACTAAAATGTTTGGAGTCAGGAATCTGACTGATTGGTATCAGTTAGATACCAATTTTCTTCTCTGGACTTTCTGAGAATTCACCTTGTGGGTGAACTGAATGTTTTCACACGTCTTAGCAAGCCATTTTTGACAGAAAACCTAAGATTACAAGACTTTGCTCAGTTGGTCAGAGCATGGTGCTAATAGTGCTGAGGTTATGGGTTCAGTCCCTGTATGGGCCATTCACTCAAGATTTGGACTTGATGCTCCTTGTTGGTCCCCTCCAACTCAGGTTTTCACAGAATGTTCTTACTTTCTCTAGTTTGTGAGGGTTTCAAAATAATCTCTGGCAAATTTTAATGTTTCAAACAAGAGAACAGCATTTCCCTCCCACCTTTTCCCCTTTCATGTTCTTGCTCCAAACTCTTTTCTTATTTTTTAGGCATTATCTGCCTCTATCCCTCTTTCACCACAATTTTGTTTTTCATGGGAGAACTATTATGACAAACAGGAGAGTGCTTAGGAGACTTGGGTGAGGCGTCATTTTTTCACTCTCACTGGTTAATTCTGCTTGCCTTGGGCGGCGGTAAAATTATTAATATTTAAGACCTGAGACGTCTGGCTAACAAGTTTATCCTAAATAAAAGAGCATTCCTTTTAGTGCAGAGTAAGTGTTTGTGGTTGCTTGCTGCTGCCCACTGCCGCGCTGAAGTGACACAGCGTGTGCCGCTCCTACAGGCTCAGACAAGAGCCATCTCAAGATGTCACACTGGCTGCTTCTTGCCTGCTCAGAAGTGCTGTTTTCCTTCGTGTGTGTGTTGCTGTTTTGTTCGGTTGGTTTTTCCCCTCTGAAACACTGCACAGTGTTTGAAATCCCTTGGCAGAGGAAAGAGGAGCAGAGGGGTAAATGCTGCTCATGCATTCTCTCACTGTGGTCCTAGCTAAGGAGGCTTTTGTCTGAGCTACCCGGAATTATACTGTCGTTTGGAGTGCTCAGATCTCCAGCACCTCAAAGCTCAGTTTCTCCAGTTTTGAACAGTCATTAATAGTTTGATGTTCTAGAGAATATTTTGAGAAGTTGGTTGAAAGATGTTATCAAAGTGGCAGTAAGTCTTTCCCTGTTTTGCAGAAAAATGGAGGAAAACCATGTGTTTTCATCAGTATTCAGGTGTGAAGGATAAAGAATGGAGAATAACTGGTAGGCTTTTGTGTACATAACTTTCTGAATCTGCTATTTCGGACTTGCATTACCATGACTTATTTGTAAATCAAGACTTATAGACCAAATCTCCCTCTTTCTGTTTGCAAGACAAATATTGGATCATAAGGATTTTGGTCAGCGCTGGAACAAGCGGTGAAAAGTCCTTCTGTTGCCTGTGAGCAGTCCTGGGTCCATAAACAGGTTTCACCTGTCTATAGCTTGATGAATGATAATGTTGCTCTGAGCTGGGATCGATTCAGGATAAAGCGAGGCTTGCTCCGGGCATTTCAATACCGTTTAAAATATGACTTGTTCCAGTCGGAGAAATGCCAGGCGAGATACTGCTGACATCTAAAACGTAAAGGGCTTTGCTTTTATACAGAATGTGTCCACTCCACCCTCCCTTCTATGCAGTTTTTAGGTCCCTGACACCTCCCTGGACCCATGCACTTGCTGGAAACGAGTTTCATTAACATTACCACAGGGGTCACCCAGTAATCCACCCGTCCTTGCTGGTTAATTGCAGGAACATCTGGCTGTTTGGAGCACAGTTTTAACACTGCCAGTTCAGCTTGAATATAACTTCCTGCCATTCCAGCCAAAAAACAACATGAATAATTTTGCACATAAGTCCATTTCAAATTTATTTAACATCTGTTCCAGCCCTCCTCCACCTAAATGTTGAGCTTAAGTGCAGTGAGGCTTTAAAACTGGGGTCTTTATCTATAACTGGTTGTATGAGTTTGGGATTTTTAATACGTAGTTTAATTAAGGAAAACGTGAAGGAAAATCCTATGCTAATTGTTCTCCTGCACCCCAAACCTATACAGGTACATATTTTTTTGCCTTTGCAGAATTTCATTAGCTTCAGGTCAGTTTGAAATTGCCTGCCTGCATAACAGTGGTGAACCAGAGACCTGTTTGGTCCATTGTACCTTGGATTTAAGGGAAATGCTTTTAAAAAATGAACCCAAAATGAGAAAACAAGTTTTAAAATCAGTTTTAAGATCAAATCTTATTCAATATAAGTCACTCAGTAGTTCAGAAAGAGAAAGACAGAACAGAAAATTAGTTTTTTGAATATATGTATGTCTTTGGGCTTCTCTAGGACTTGTGTAATGGGAGTTGCATATAATAATAAGGATGACTCTCTTACATCCTTCTAATGTATTATGAACTGGCTTTTCGTCTCCATCACTATTAGCATGGAATAAGCCACCTCAGTACTAGGGGGTGGGTGTCAAAGATGTGCATGTGGATTCACGTGCTAGAAATGAAAGGGGGACAAGCAAGCTTTAAAAATATCTTCCTGTGGGGGGAAAAAACCCCCTCGAACATAGAACAAAATATAAGAGTATTTCTCTCATTCTGTATCTTTTTGCTTTGTGCTGAGAGGTGTTTTGGGGAAAGCCAACGGGGAGAGTCAATATAAATATGCCAATACTCATTGAAAAATCCCCATTTCATCATTTCACTAATGGTGTGCTGGAGAGCACAAAGGCAGTTCTGTGACTGTTCCCGGTTCTTATAAAACTGCTGTGTGTGCTGAAAAGAGCCCTAATTTGTAGACCAAAAGCAGAGCGTTACAGTTCTGAGCATATTTTGTAATCACTTACAATTTTGACAGGGTTAGCCTGGAGCAGAATGAAAATAAGAGTTGACTTCACTTCTCATGTAATTTCTCTGAAATAATCAGGTGTTTTCCATGCAAAGTCAATGGGAGAAAGGGGAAAAATGCCCCAACCTCTCCTTAAATGGATTTTTTTTTATTATTTCTTGTGTTTTTCTTTATCATAATGTGCACAAGTCATCACTAGAAGGACTTTCTTGCAATCCAGTCAATGGCCAGGGGAAAACATTGGTCAGTATAAAAAGGCAAGCCACCAAAATAACCTAACATTCCATTCAAGGAGACAGAATTTGAGCTTTTCATAATGAATCTTCAGAAATGCGTTCTATTCAACTCATTAAAGAACATCAGAACCTTAAAAGAAATGTAATTATGTTGTTAGATTTGGGTATTTCACATAGAATTGCAAGAAAGCTCAGTGGTCAGCGGTTGAATTTACATTAAAAACCCCTTTGAAATTAAAATGAAGAATCCTGCAACTGAACTTAATGAAGATCAAGTGCACTTATTGCATGCAGAGGTTGTAAGAATAAGATCTCTGTTGGAATTTTGAAAGCATCAACAACAACAACAACAGACCATCTGTAAGTGAAACCCATTTATTATACTTTAAAATAGATGATGGGGCAAAAGCCAAATCACCAGATTAGATGATCAGGATGTTTTTCATGACTATCGAATCAAGGCCCTCTGAGATGGATCACAGTCACCAACAGACCTCTGGAAACTCTTCAGGGTAAAGAAATACAGAAATACTGACTTATTTTGTTTTATGTAACAACAACCTTAAATCAAGTCTTCCACATCTCTTGGAAATGTCATACTTTGTATCCAGTTCATTTTTCTATAAATTCTTTCAGGATTTTTTTTTTTTGGTAAATATTTTAGTAAAAATTTCTTTCTCTGTTTGGTGCCATATCAGACAGCTCTCTGTGGAACTCAACCACGTATTCTAAATTTGCTACAGGCTATAAGATATTTAAAAACAGGGTGGAAGGGGAAGTCAGTTACCTTAAATATAATTCTGAAAATAAACAGCTGTTATTTTTTCAGCCTACCCATAAGGCTGAAAGTATCAAGAGCATAAAGTTCTGCTGAAAATATGTAAATTCATGTGGTTATATGCATTGTGAGATGCATGTGCTTCTCTTTCACCATTATCTTTTTCTTGCCTCTCCACCTTTATGTGAACTCTTGACTATAATTCTGCAGGACTTGTGAGTTAATAAACCTTTTTGTCAAAATGCCAAAAAGTTAAGGTGTTCTTTTGAGTTCTTAAGGTCTGAAAAGCAGTGCTTATAAAAATTTCTGCTGTTCAGAATTGACTTTTTTCCCTTTTGGATTTTTATTGCCTCTGGACAGGTTAAAGCAGTAAGGCCTAAAAATGAACCTTCTTTTGAAGCAAGCAAGCATTATTGAGTGCTTCTAGGGCATAAGATGATGTTATTCTCTAGATCATGTTAATTGAGACATCTTTATGCCAAAAAAGAAAAGTGTATGTGCTCCTCAGACTGTATTACAGACTGACCGAACAAAAATCTTTGTACATATTATAACATGAGTCAGAAATATGCAAAGGAGGAGAGAACAGGGAAAGAAGTACGATTTTTTTATTGTTGTTGTTTTTTTATATTTTTTTATTTGTTGTTGCAGTTAGTGACTTATTTAAAATAAGTCTAATAAAATGAGTTAACCTAATTTGCAATGAGTAACTCTTGTTGGAGAATGGGAACCTGTACTCTGGATAATGACGAGGAGTGGCTGCCTAAGCTTTAGATTTGCTTCATCCACACTAACTTCAATTTTCTGGCATGTGCTAGTTGAAAAATATTTTCACAGCTGTTTCCTCAACAGCAAAATGTTTTTATAATGAAGCACTTGTAAAATGAACTGAAGACCACAGTGCTATGAGAACATATAGACATGGGGGGAGAAAACCCTGCAATTTCATTACTCTTTTTAGTTTATAGGACCTGGTTATTAGACTGCCTCCTCTTCCACACCCAACATTCATTATTTTCATTATTAATATAAACCTGTGAGTCTACTTGGATGTCATTTGATAATAAGATTTTGTTGTAGCGTATATCCGGATCGGTTTAATTTTTGTTTCACACTGAAGATGACTTTTTATTTCTTTTAGCAGCATTGTTCCTCATTTATTACTTTTTTTGTCTTCAGTTCAGTAGGTGGGATTGTTAACTCTGAATTTAATTTAGCTGTGTAAGCACATACCGCACCGTTCTGCTGAAGCGGGGGTCAGAGGTAAGAGTGTTAGCTACAAAAATAATAGGACTGCCAACCCTAGATGGTCTGTGTATGTCAGCAAAAAGTTCTTAGATATATCAGCCAATAAGCTCTTGTTGAGTAAAGCGGTTTGGGCTGGAAGGCACCTTGGAGATCATCTCATTCCAACCTAGACATGGATTCATTCCACTGGCCCAGGTTGCTCAAAGCCTCATCCAGCCTGGCCTTGGACACTTCCAGGGATGGGTCATCCACAGCTTCTCTTGGGCACCCTGTGCCAGAGCCCCACTGTCCTAGCAGGAAAGGATTTCTTCCTGAGTTCTGATCTAAACCTGCCCTCCTTCACCTGAAGCCATTTCCTCCTTACCCCATCACTCACTACGTGCCTGTGGGCACGGACACATGCAGGGAATGAGGGTGACCATCACACCACAGCTCCAATGCAGAGAGGAGATTTATTTCATTTCTTCTCTGACAACGCTGGGCAGCAGAGGCTCATGGCCTTGGGCTCTCTTAGGCTCGGTTCATCCATGGGCTGCTGCCTGCCCCAAAATTTTCAAGGAGCTTTGTGCACACACAGTTCATCACAAGTTTTTGATTTCTCTCTCCCAGCAGGAGACTCAAGCCTGTGTTCCAGAATGTGTTATCTCCACACAGGAATTCCTCCTCCCAAAGCAGGCAGAGGATGCACAGCAATAGGTATAATGGGAAGGTTTCCCCACAGCAACATCGTTAGCATTCTCAGCTTCCAGGTAACTTTGGGCAAAGCTAGTCTCCCTTCACCAAATCTGCTTTTAACCCTTTCCTCCCCATGATGCCCTGGAAAAAACTCCCATCTTTTTTTGTAGCCTCCTTTAGGCACTGGAAGGCTGCTATAAGGTCTCCCCAGAACCTTCTCTTTTCCAGGCACAGCGACCCTCACTCACTCAGCCTGTTTTCATAGGAGAGGTATTCCAGCTCTCAGGTCAACATTTCCAGTCACTGGGAACCTCATTGGGGTGTCCTGACTTCCCAAATGTGCTGCAGAGTGGCTTAACCACTCCCTCAGGAGTGGTGGATGTGTCTCATCAGCACCCGTGGATTTGTGCACCTTTAGTTCCTTAGATGTTCTTGAGCCTGGTCTTCTCCTGCCCTGGGCCTATCCGAGTGAGATGTTGCTGTCCTGCAGTGAGATGTCCAAGTCCTGCTCTCCCTCACCCCGGAGCCATCTCAGGCATCTGAGAGCAGTGAAATGGCTCTGTCCTGATCAGCCTGGGAGGTGCAGGATCCTTCCCAGGCCTGGCAGGGCAGCAGTGAGAGCTCCAAAGCACTGAGACCCTGGTAACGTCTGTGCATCCTATTTCCTATGGCTGCTGCCCCGGCTCCGTGAGACACGAGGATGGCAAGCTCTGCAGTGCTCCTCAAGGAGTCACTCCCTTGGTCTTGTCACTGCCATCCAACAACAAAATGACTGATGGCCCTGGGCACCACGGATGATTGATGGTTCTGTTCTTCTCCTCACCCAGCCTCTGCTCTTCATTCCTGCCTCCTGCTCAGTAACTCCAGCAGCTTCTCAAGGACTTCTCTCAGATGCCTTTTGCCTGCCTCCAGGCCATCCCTGGCAGTGGGTGCTGCCTTCTGACCTGCCCTGGGGCGCTCTGACTGCTTTGCAGGGTGTGAAGAGGAGTTGTTGGGGCCCTGACCCCAACAGCTGAACCGCGCTGATCCCGATTCATCGCCTCTGCTCCAGCCAGCTCCACTTACATCAGCCTTCTGCTCCTTGCCTGAGATCAGTGAATATTCCTGCTGCAAAAAAGAGCGCCTCTGAAATGTCTGTGGTTTGACAAGAAGTCTGAATGCAGCAGCGAGAACCTCAGGGCAGGCTGAAGAGAGGTGCTCACACTCCTCGCAGACAGGAGCAAAGTGGCAAAGAATTCTTGGAAAATTATTTTCTTCTCTATGGCGAGGGCCTGAAGTGAAAATCTTTCAATCATAGGCATTAAGCCAGTAAATAGGAACAGAAATGACACTTTCATCTCTACTGCATGCTCATCTCACGTTTGCTTATCATGAACAATCAAGCATTTAAGACAGTATTTCCTTTATTTAAGAGTATACCAGAAATCATATGACTACAGAAAGTGACATGGGGGTAATCTTTAAACGCTTCTTTTTGCTCTGAACTGATCCTTTCATTTTTCCCCCATCTTTATTAGACAGCATTTCACAAAATTCTGGGTAAAAACATAATATAATAAATCCATACTCAACTTGATTACATCTAGTTACATCTTGCTGCTGCTTTGAAAATGCTGCTGAGATTATTTCTGCCTCCAGATACTGGCCTAGGTAGCAAGGAGAATGCTGTTCTGTAGGATGCCTTTTAATCTTCTTACGTGACATCATTTGTAGTAATTGATGCTGCTTTCCATCACCCCTTATTGTAGCAGGGTCTTCTTTTGTCAGGTTCCCTGAGATTTCTGCTAAAATCCAGATGAATTCACAGTGTCTTCCTTTGTCTGCCCAGTCTTGCACTGAGCTGTAGAAACCTTTCAGGGTAGATTGTGCCAATATCAGTTTCTCTGATTTTTTTTTTTTTTTATTTCTTTCCTGTATTTCAGTAAGTTCTAGAGGGAATGCTTAGAAATAAAGGCTTCTTTTTTGTTGTTTTGTTTTGTTTTGCTTTTGTGCTTAATTGTATTGTGCCTGTATTGCAAAGTAAGTTCAGAGGTTGAAATGCACTTCTGATTCATCAACATGAGCATTAAGACAAAGACTTTTGGAGCTGCCTAGGGGACCCAAATGCCAATGTCCCACTAAACAGAGAAGAAACAAAATATCCTGATTCCTTAGCATCATTGGTTTGTATAAAACTTAATTATTAGCCTAATGGCAAGACCATCTTACTTCTCATTAAATCACATTTGTGTCAGCAGAAAAGGCTCTGAGGTTTTTGCACACAGAAAGGCCGTATGCTGAAAAGTACAAAGTTCATCCTAAAGGTCTTGTTTCTATTTTGCCTTCGTATCTACTGGAACTCTGTTTTGCAAATGTTAGCACATTAGAAGTCGTCCCCCTGTTCATTTTTTTCTCTTTTTTCCTGAGATTCCTATTGTGAGCTACCAAGCATCACCTCAGAGCAGCAGCAGCTGCTGTGGTGGGGACAGCATCTGTGGGGAGAAGATTAAAAGCACCGAGATGTGTGTTCAGCAGCCTCCGTAAATGTCAGATTTAAATTTGTTTCTGCGCGTAAGTCAGGATCTTCAAACCTAAAAGACAGCAGTTGCTCCAGGGGAACTGGGACTCTGCCTTGGGATATGATGGAGTACTGAAAAAAAAATGGTCTTTGGTGCAAACTTTGTTCAAACTCTGCCTGGGGAAGGAGCTGTTCAAGGTGGCAAACCTACAACCCCGCTTACTGTCTCGAACCTGCAGAAAATACCACCTGGACTAACAGCTATTTTAAAGATTATCTTTTGAGAAAACACAAACCACTCTGGCGAGCTGGTGATGAGAGTCTTCTAAAATGTATTTTTCAAAGTGTTTGTGTGGGTTGATATTTCATTTTCGCTACAGTTCTGGATGAACATAATTCTAGAAGGACAGGAAAAACACGAAGGACCCAGTGCATCCTCTGTTTCTACCAGAGGATGGAATTTTTTTTGAATGAAAGCAATACAGAGCATTCTAAGCAAAATTAGAAGCTTTTAAACAATGATGAGTCTAGAAAAGTCAAATATGCACCGAACATGCATTTTTTTAAATATGGAATAAAGAAAAAATAGTTGTTTCTTCCTACTGTGTTTCAGTACTTCATCCATGTTTTTTATAGCACTTTGCAAACAAAATATTCTCTCTAGTTTTAAGACAGGTCCCTGGGTTTTTCTTGTCTGTGAACAGGCATTGGATTGTGCATTATAATTTATTTATTTTTACAAACACTAATAAATTTTAATGAATGTTTACATTTACAGGAAACTTTCAATATGCAAACTATATCCCTTTAAAATGCTCTGTAAACTAAGCGAGGCTTAATGGATCAAACACAAGTCTTCTGAGTCCTGATGTGTCATCAGAAGTTGATAAACATTCCTAATCCTTAGGAGTGTTCTCCCACACTTCCAAACATTTTTGTGGGTTGAGATTTATGCATGTAGTGCTCATGCAGATCTTGGGACTCTGTAATAAGTCCAAAACATCACTGGTAAAATATAGTGAGTTTTTAATGAGTAATAACAGCTTTCTGTTTCCCTTTGGTGTTTATCACTTTACAGCAGGAAGAAGAGGAAAATATATTTATTCTGCCTCTTGGTGCACAATAATTTTTAACAAGTGCTGTTTTAAAGAGAATATGCAGCTCTACTGCGAACAAATCTTTCATTTCATTCTCTTTTTCTAAAATAGTATGTTCAAAATATCTCAGTCTTGTCTGGTATAAAGCTTTGGCAAGTATCTGGATTAAAAAATTGTTTTAGGTGATAAAAGCGGAAGACAATTATGCAGCTCCTCAAGCTGCCAGTCTTCCAGGTGACTTTTATGAGAGAAATATGTATTTAGTGCAGCATTTCTTTAAGTTGCAGTGCATGAAAACTTAGCTCTCAAATGAAGGACATGTGACAAGGTGTACCTTTCACACTTCGGGTTGTTTATTAATTATATCAATAAACAGAGAGTAATCTATGATTAAAATCTATTTTTGGTAGGCACAGGTTGTTAGAAGCATTTCTTCAGACTTGAAACAGATTTAGATCCTGAGTATTTTCTCTACCACAGAGCCAGAATTGATATTGAAAGAAGTCCTAGTACAGCAAATAGAGCCCATAGTTGCTGACACAGATAATTTTATGTATTTTTCATTTAATTCTAGTCACTCTCACAATTAGTGATTAGGAAAAAAAGGCATTTCAAATGGAACTTGTTTTACTATTCCAGCCTTGCTCTTGTGAAATTTGGAAACAAGACAGCCTGCAAAGACCAGTAGTTCATTTAGAATTCTATTAAATTAGTCTTCATATGTTTGTATGCAGACAGCAACACAGTAGCTGTGTGTTATTAATGAATACAGTGAAGCTGCTTTTTAATATGTACTTTATCTTATTTTCTTCCCTCCCCACCTTTTTATTTTTTTTTTTAAGTCTAGCAAAAATTCATTTCCATGGGGATAAGAAAAATGAAAAAGCTCAAATTCCCTCTAATTTGTAATTTTCCAAATGCTCACTGCAGTCCTTCCTAAGTCACTGGGCAAATATTCTTGAGATATTGTTCCATATCTAAACATAACCAGATGTTTTTTGTTTAAGAACATATGAAAATATTGACAGCACTTTTAATTTCAGAAATAACTTGTTTCTTCCAACTTCAGAAAACAAATCCCATGGAACTAAATATCGAACAAATATTTTAAAGGCACAGGGCCTCTATTTCTGCCTGAGATTGTAGCCTCCAAAGCCTGAGTCTGACAATAAGTTTTGCTTGTTATTCATTTGGTAAAAAAGAAAAGAAGTGCACTGGGTTTTTAGCTTAGGATTGGGTAGGTGTTTAAATTGTTTTGTTCTCTTACTTCACTGTTCTTTTGCTGTAAGTGCTGTATAAAAAAAATTAAATTAGATAAAATTTAAGGGTAGATTTTCATTTTTCTGTGTGACACGGATCTTTTCATGTATTTAATTCCGACTTCGGGTTGGTTTTCCTGATGTGCAAAACACAGAAAACACAGGCCAGTCTGTTTTGAAGAAAGGTGTCTGCAGCTACCACAGGCAGCATCTAGCAGTTCCAAACCCATTCAAAGAGGTTTTGTCTTGTTTGTGCTTGCTGCAAAATTAGACCTGCTTATTAAACAGATTCATGACTCAAGGCTTCAAGGCTCTCTGGGAGCTGCAACAGCCAAGCTCCATTCTCTGCTGTTTTGATACAATAAAAAAACCATTCTTTTCTTACAGCTTCTGATTTCATGGACTAGTAGGTTTTGCTATAAATGGTGTAACTGTGTGTCCGCTTTTGAATTCCTCTCCTAGAGGAAGGATAATGCAGACAGTAACTACCATATCCAGATTTCTTTTCTTCTTTTCTAAGGGCCATGCTCAATGTCAGTATTTCTACAGCAATTTATTTCCAGCATTTCCCTGTATTTATTTTTACACTGCAAGCCGCACACAATGGTCTGAGAAACTTATTTCAAACAAAAAAATTGTGCTTTCAGAAAGCTAACACAAAATCTTAGGCCATTCAGAATAGGGTGGCACAACAATATGTGACTGGCAGCTAGGCCACTAATGACAGTATGGTGGTTCAAAGCTCTAATAGTTTTAAATGGTCTGAAAATAGAAGGCTTGGATTTGGAGGATTTGATATGTGTTTGAGGAAAAAAGAACCTAGAAAAACCTATGGTAATCTATTTCAGTTAAAAGCTTAGGCTGTGGTGGTGGTTGTGATCTGGTCATGGAAGGTTTACTGCAGATAAATAACTTGCTAAAACGATTGTATCCTCCCCTTTTTAAGGAAAGGGTGTATGTGGGGGAAAAACAACACAAGGCAAGTGCATTAAACATCCAGATAAAGGAGCCTGGTAAATTTACCCTCAGAAACAGCCTCCTTTGTTGTTGTAGGAATTTCCAGTCTCTCTGATTTTGGGTTGTAAGTGGGACATTAGGATACAAAAGTTTAGATTAGTCAAAGTCTACTGAACCTGAAGCAAATATTGCAGGTAAAATTCCTTTGCATGCCAATGTGGTGTAGTTTTTTTTTGTTTGGTTTTTTTGTTTTTTTTTTTTTTTTTTTTTTAATTTTTTATTTGNTAAACTTTTGATTTGTTATTTTTATTATTGACATTACACAGGGATTTGTTTCCGTACAGGAGTGTTTGGTTGGATGTGTTGAGCTGCTTTAAAATTATTTGCAACGCTGTCAGGTTTTCAGGCATCCTCTATTCAAGGTATTAAAGGAAGAAAAGTTTTTTCAGGGCAAGACAACTTTGGAGAACACTGTTGGGTTCTTAATGATGGTCAGGAATTTCACTGAATCATTATTAAATATTCAGAGTATGAGTCTGTAAAGTAGAAAGTCTTTGATTCCTGTAGGTCTGTGAACCCCTTGCAGGAAGTCCCTCAGCATTAATGATACTCAGTATAAATAATAATTGAAAAGCATTATGCATGCCACGTGGCAGCCATTGCCTTATAAATCCAAAAAATTTATTTATTGCAAAGCAGCTGACTCATTGAAAACTATGTTCTTCTTATGGAAAGCAAATAACAAAGTCTTTTTTCATTTCCCAGAAGCTGGACTCGGCCTATAAAGCACCGTTTTAGCAGCAAGGACAACAATTTTTTTTACTGAGTTTTTTTCAGAATTGCCAAAATTCATGACACTTAAACTATAAAATTTTCACTTTTTAAAAAATTACAATGTTAGAAAAGCAAATTGAATCTGGATGTTTCTTGTGAAAGACTATTAGTTCTCGACTGAATGATCCTAAGTCAAAACCAAATTTTAAGGTTTGGGCATAGGTTCACTTCGATTGAACTCAGTAACTTAACAGTATGTCTCTGTTTGTGATTGGTGCTAATCCATAAGCTTGTAGCTAATACTATAATGGATGTTTATTATTTTTTAATTATGCTTGAGGAGGTGTGTCAAGTCAGATGGAGTGGGAGGAGAAGAGCTGGACCCTGAAGATTATAATATTTGTGTGTAAGAGGAAACTGGTGTAATATTTTTGTCTTTTGATATTTTTATTCTGTTTTTAGCATTATGGTAGCTCACTGTATTTTCATGAACTTGATAGGGATAGTTTGCATTCCCTTGCTCATTTTTATTTTTCTGCCTTTTTCAGCTTCTATTTTTAGGCTGAATGAGGGTAGAAAAGAAATGTGTCTGAGGGATAGCACTGGCAGCCAGACCCCATTTACACCTGCCCATGAACAGCACGAGTGCAGCATTATTGAATCTTCTTTTAGAAATAAAACTACCAACGAATGGAACGTGCTGCACTTCTTTTTGTAGTGTCCCCCAAAGATTCAGGTGTGATAAAAAAATGGAAGAAAAATAGAGAAATTATGGGTAACAATGCAATGTGTTGGGAAGGTGAAGGGTTTGACACTAAGTCTGTGCTCAGATATGCACATGCAAGTCCCTTGGGATTTCACCAAATGTATCCAAAGGCAAAAACTAGCTTTAAAATTTAAAAAAAAAAAAAGGTTTGGAAGGTAATTAGAGGCTATATCAATATGGAGCATATATTCAGGTACAGAGAGTGTTTGTCTAATAGGGATATGCGTGGATTTCAATGCTTGGCAATGCCACGTTCAGATTTTGTTGTGCACGTTACAGCTGTAAGGGGCCTTTAACTTCAGTATAGAATTATACAGGTCTTGAAATTGTAGTATAAAGCATTTACTGGCACGTGTTTGACATAGCTGTACTGCTTATTACTTGAAAATTTAATTGTGATCAAAAAATTGCTCTGTCTCTTTGCCACACCACAGTGCATGTGGAGAGAAAATAAGAGGTAAAGATCAGAGAAATTCCATTTTAGAGCTGCCTCGGAATGAGTTTTATGTCATTCTGCCATTTTAAACTGTGTGATTTTCAATTTCTGGAAATCCAGCTGTTAGGTCACCACAATGACCCAAACACCCCTGTGGCTCTGGACAAGGTGAACTGTGTCTTTCCCCTGTAAAAATGGAAATGATGATATTTGACTCGAACGTTTTGAATTGTTCAGATGGGAAAATACATAGCGAGCTAAGTATATTTACTATTTCTGATCCTTAGGGCTGCTATACATTATTTCAAATAGTTTAAATATAAAATCTAAAGAAAGCAGTATCTGATTTGAGACAGGCAGCACTGAGGAGTGAGGAAGAGAAAAGCAGAGAGGAAATAGTGCTGTTCTTTTCCACCCCTCCCTGCATAAATGAACAATGACTACTCTGAGTTTCTTAATCTGGGATTTATACCAGTCTTAAATGTGCTTAGTACAGCACTGGTGAAAAGACGGGCTGGGTATTGCTGGCACCTCATAAAGAAGTGCTGTGAATGGCATTCACAACTGGTATGATATCCTTTAACTGCAGCAAATCACCTTAACCATGATTTCAGGATTTTTTATCCTAAAGGTAACTGCTATGCTTGCATGAAATGTTTAGCTTGTTAAATTTTATAATCTTTTGAATCCGAAAACTATTACATCAGCAATGTATATTTTCTTCAGGTGCTTTGTAGGCTTGAGCAACTGGTTTGGCTTGGGTAAGGAGTAGATTTACTGAAATCCAACAGTGAATTGGCAGAGCTTTCATTCATGCATCCTCTGTCTCACATGTGGAAAGGAGAAGATGGAATGAATGTCTGAATGATATCTGTTTGAGTTCTGCATCAAAGGATAATATTCCTGAGGTAACTTGTTCTTCTGTTTTCAAGAGTTCAGCTGTTCCAACATTCCTTGCCTGGATTCTCACACCAGAATATTTGGATTTCCTATTTCCTCATGGAAAAAGCTCTTTGGAGGCATTGTTTTTTCACAGGTTTCCCCCTGGCAGAAACGTTTCTTTCAATTGCTGCTAGGCTCCCACATCTGATTTTATAGCACCAAGGTCACATGCTTCACCAGTTCTTTCCTTATTTGTTTCCAAATTTGTGGCATTTTTTTTTTAATTAGGGATTTTCAGCGGGCTGCACCTTGTCTTCATTCACCTTTCCATGAGGAGATTTGCTCCAGTAATTTCTCCAGTCTACTGGTTCAGTTTATTGCTGAATCAGTGTGCAAATAAACAATCATGGTGTGCCACACGTGTTTCAGCTACTTGGAAAAAAGGGCAAAATTAGACAAATGAGCCTATTCAAAGAAACTGGCTCATCTGCATTTCATCTATTACAGTGCAAAAGAAAACAATTACCGTGCCATGGCTAAAGACCTCTGAAGGGATTTTACCTGGCCTCTGAAAGGCACAATATAAAATTTGTTTTTCAGTACAAACAAAGACATTTTCCGTGGGATTGACTGTCAACATGGTTCTAACACCCTGGAAACAGCAAAGAAGTGAAGTCACCAAATCTAGCATGCAGCTATGTGGTGTTAATAATGATGGTCTTACCTCTGTGCAGCTGAAGGCAAACTTTAAAGGTCTTCAAATCTCGTGCAGAGATCATTTCATGCTCTGCTGGGAAGCTGTGAAACAAAGGGACTGCTTTGCTGCGCAGAAACCCACTCTGATCTGCATGGGAAGTTCAGGCTGACAAACTGTGATTACCTGAGGCCGAAGCTGGCCAAAACAATTTTGCATGTAACAGGAGAGCCGTGGGAGCTTAACCAGCATCCAGAAGTGACTGGGCCCTTGGTTTCTCATCTTGTGCTTTTTCAGAGGGAGATATTGTTGTATCCCCACAGACTCAACAGCAATTGAGCGCCCACAACAGCCCCCCAGGCCCCTCTGTCTCCTGTGCTCGGCTCACGGCCACGGGATACAGGAGGAGTTGCTGGAACCCCGGGCACTGAGGATTTCAGGCTTTCTGTGCTAACAGGCTCTGACCCTCAAGCAAACACTGCATTTGACCTAGGGCATGGAACAGGCTTTCAAAACTGAGTGATGGCACTGGGATTGTGGGGGTGTAGTTTGAATAAAAGTGTGTGATATCACAGGGTACAAAACTTAGGATTTAAGGTTCCAGTATATAGTAATATATAGAGGGCAAGATGGGGGTTTTAGGGCCTAGGCTAAGTTCTGCTTTTTCACCTTCTTCTTCATGGGTTTGGGTGGTGTCTTGTAATTGGGTAGAAAAATCCACACTGCGGACCACAGGTGGTCGGCTATTGAGCTAAAAGTAAAAATAATACAGGTATCATCTCATTATTGCATAAATTGAGCTTAAAAGGCTTTGGAAAGAGTTAGAGGCAGCCATTTTCTACCTTGTTAGCTGGAGCTCACAACTCGTGAGGCTGTGCTGTAGATAAGAATTAATAAACAACTGAGTCCAAAGACAAAACTGCATCTCCCGAGTATTAATCTGGGCTCTAACAGAAGAAAAGATAAGAAACTCACAAGGAGTGGGATCTGGGCACCCTGGGAATGAGACTGTGCAGGCTGAACACGAATCTTGACTCACACAGCTGTGCTGAAAGCAAAGTGGAAGTGGTGGAGTCGCCATCCCTGAAGGTATTTAAAAAACTTGAGGGCAT
Organism: Donacobius atricapilla; assembly: GCA_013397315.1. NCBI lineage: Eukaryota > Metazoa > Chordata > Aves > Passeriformes > Mimidae > Donacobius > Donacobius atricapilla. Next base: position 578,349 of record WBMY01031620.1, read on the forward strand.
GGCCCTGAGGGACATGGGCTGGAGGTGGGCTTGGCAGTGCTAGCTTAGGGGTTGGGCTTGATGGTCTTAGGGGTCTTTTCATAACCTAAGCAATTCTATGGTTCTAACGTTCAGACATCCTAATTCAGCGGCTAATCAGCTGGGTCAGTGATGATTCAGAACAAACACAGTGTGAAAACAAAGTGGGTTTAGTGTATTGAACCTTAACTGCCTGTAGAGTTTTGCGTGCTTTGCTAAATTGAAATTTCATACGCAGAGAATACCTGCAATACCACAGTGGCTTCTCAATCCCATGCTTTTGTGATAGCTTCCTTTCAAGAGGAGAAAATAAAATGTAAACTTAATTGCTTAAACTCTGAAAAATGCTTTTATTTGAACTCAATGAAGCACAAAGATGAATAGTTTATTACTAAAGGGAATTTAGCTCTATTTACAACTGCTTGTACTGTGAAATTGGTTATTTCTGATCTCTAAAGACTTGCTTTCTTTTCAGGGATATTGCTCTGTAGCTGAGACCCCAGTGGAAAGCCAGACTGTATGGAAATTACAGACTCTAGGACAGCCTGTTTTGGTTTTTATGGAAAATAAATATGCAGCTCTACCAACCTTAGGATTCAAAGCAGGGAACTTGTTAAAAAACACTGAAAAGTAAACTAAGCAACTCTGATGGTTTTAGAAGCAATTACTCTGAAACACTAGATAAACGCTGTTCTATTTGTGCCTGCCACCTCATTTACATCCCCAACGCTGCCAGACCAGCTTTGACAACCAGTCCTGAACACAGATACAGCAAAATCAGTCCGGTGGGACGGACAGATGCATCCCACACAAAATTCTCGGTGTGTTTGTGAAACTTGTGATGGCTGGCTGGTGACCTCCTGCCCAGCAGAAATGTAGGCCAGTGATTCAGCACATGCGCACGATTTCTCAGCTGTTCTGGAAGTTCTCAGCTAAGCCGGCCAACTAAAATAGGATTTCTTCCTTGTGCAGCAGGACAAACCAAGATTTTTTTATGTGTATCAGCATTTTCTGGGTCATCTTGATGCATAGAAGGGTTGTGTCCAGCTCTGACCAGCTTCGCTCCAGACCAGGTTTCAAACTGCCCTGAATTTAGGGAAGATCAGTGGAACAGTGAGATTCTCTTACCCAAAGAGACAGAAAGGGCCTGATCCGTTCAGCTCTGGCAAGAACTGAAATGCTCACCTTTTCAAGGCTTCTTCCAATGGAACTGTGTGGCTGTGGGGATATTGGAGGAGGTAAGAGAGCCGACACTTCTCAAATAGCTTTTGATAGCTTGATAAGTGGGATGATATAAGGAGGGTAAAGCCACTAAAATAGCAGAGCAGAGAGGCTGCTGAGGCAGGAGGCACATTCCAGGTCTCTCTTCTTGAGAACAGGTTGTCTTTAGCAAACAGCTCAGCTGCTAGGAAAAATATTGAAGGGCTACTTTAAAAACTTTTTAAAGATAATACGTGCCTGGTTTGAAATGCAGCTCTGAAGGCACAGAACGGGTGACGAGGATTTCTGGTTAGATTTTAAAACATAGGTAGAACTAGCTGTAGTTTCAGTTTTACTGCAAAGAAAATGAATTGTTTTCACCAACTATCTATGAAGTCAAATTAAATGCATGGGTTTCTAGTGTACCCACCCAGTTATTAGTCTCAATAATGCTATTGAGACTAACAGTCTCAATAATACTTTCTAAATTAACTGAAAACATTCATGCTGTAGATGTACAGATATTCTCGGTGTCACACATGCATTCAGGGGACCTGAAGGTCTTGGTTTTCCTGTGAAACAAGAAGCTGTGGTGTTTAGTCACATTTCCATGAAAGACCGGTAGAGCGGGTTTCATGCAAGGTGTGCAGCTACTTAGATCATGCCAATAACACCATACCGGTACAAAAAAATTTAAAAAATGCATTAAACCATCCATATAATGTATTTTAAGGACCACCACTTGTCAATACATAGTCAGTTTATTACATTTAAATTAAAAAAATACACAAAAATTATGGCATTTGAAACCTGCTTTCGAAGACCCAGAGAACCACTATTGCTTGGGTTTTTTTGGGTGTGTTTTCATCCTGCATCTTAGTTTTGGCCAGCAGCTCCCTTGTGTCAGTTCGGAGAAGATGGATCACGTTGCCAGCTCTGTTAGGTCTTAGCCCCGTGCTGTTGTGAGCACCTACTTGGTGTTTTGGCTGAGAAATTGTGCAAATACGTCAGAGAGATGTGTCACTCCTGTCTTTGGTTGACTACTTTGAGTATACTCATCATCACCACTACATCTGTAATGCTTGCTACTTATGATCTTCTTGCTGTCAGCCAAGGAGTTGGAATTTTATGGCATTTAAACCAAATATTTTAATGAAATCATACACAACATTTACAGGGAAGGGTGAAGCAATTTGAATTACCTTGGCATCTGAGGCACCATTTGGTGAAGGGGTTAAATGCCATTGACTGCCATATTCTGTCTGCTTAAAGCTCTCATAAGGAACTTTTTTGCCAGCTTACCTCTCTTGCAGTAGGAGTTATGCCTTAGAAAAGTGGTTCTCTTGTCCAATAGAAATCAAAGTATTTAGGAGGAAATATGAGGCCATTTGCCAAGTGAAAATGCCGAAGAAATTGTAAGTTTGCAACTGATATTTCAACTGTCACATTTCTGTATGCTCAAAATTTAAACCTTACTTTGATATTTTAGCTGGGCATCTGCCAAAAGAAAAAAAAAAGTACAAGAAAATGAACTGTAATCACAGAAATTACACGAGCCTTTCCATCGTGACATTAGAGCTCCACTTCTTTTGAAGGATATTTTATGACAGGATATCATTTTAGTATGATATAAAATAGGACTGAAGAAAAAAAAGTCGAGTGCAAGTGACTTCTCGTTGATGCACATGTGAAAATGAAAGGATGTATTGAATACAGCTGAAGGTTTCTCTTGGGCCTATGAGTATCCAATATTTTTTTTGTTACTTTTAGGTGAGAATTTGCTGACTAAAATTTGCTTATGCCTTCATGTGGACGAGACAGCGTAAGAAAGTCTGCAGATGGGATTAGGAGTTTAGGTGATCTTGACATATAGGAGATGTGGACTTTGAAAGGGAGATTTTGCTGAGGTATAAGTGCTGATAAGCAAAAATATAGGTTGCGAAACAGACTTTGTGCCAATTCTCTGTGCTACATCATGAAATGAATGTAAATCATCACCATTGATGTGGCAAGGAAAACAAGTAGGCAAACTCAGAAAACCTAGAAAGCAGTGGCTGAAAGGAAAGCTTGAGTCAGCTTCAGTCCTGGAAAAAGAAATTCAGTATTGAAATGAGCTCCTCCCTGTAGAGCAGGAGGGCAACCTGTTCTCCCCACACACAGTGAAAAGGACAAGAGCAGATTTTAACAAAGGTTTTCCTAAAATTTTTCGATGCTATAATCACCCTTGGCTCTCTTGTTCCCAAGCTGTTCTCATGTCACAAATAGTTTCCAATGATCAACCGCATTTGTCTTGTTAAAGGTTTTTATTTGTTTGTTTGTTTTTATTCTGAATAGTTTATAAAACTGTAGAAATGAAGGACAGAACTTGCATTTTGATGAATCCAATAGTCTATGTGAAAAAAAAAAAATTCAAATCAATGAGTGGATTAAAAAAATCCTAACCTTCCTAAGCAGAAAAATAGAGAAAATTAATTGGGTAATTTATTTGCTGTGAATTATTCACTTTAGGTTGATTTCTAAGTTTTGCTTATTATTGATGCTGAAGTAGAATAATGGTGCAATATGCAAATTTAATTGTTTTTATTATCACTCTGAACACAGGTATTCTCTTATTGCCTTAAAAATGTGCATCTTTGGAGGTACTTTTGAACAGTCAGTTTACATATTGATAGCTGATGATTTTGTGCTAAAATCCATGCAGTCTCATTCTATGAATATTGGAAAAGTAAAGGCTAGTAAACATGATTAACTGCAGGCTGTGATGCTAAACATATTCCATTATTCAAGCAAATGTTTCTCTCTCTTTCAGCTAATGAGAAATTTATGGATTAGCCTTTTCCTCCTTCCCTGGTGGTTATTCCCTCCTATTGTTAAGAATCTAGGGGATAATATAATGAGATGCTCACTTGGTTACTATCAATAAGGCTTCAAATGTTGTTTGTTTTTTTTTTTTTTAGGAAGAAGCAGCCAAATTCATCCCAAGTGCAACATCAACAAAATCAATAATGTAACAGTAATGAATGAAGAAAACTGCCTAAATCACTGCAAGATGTCTGTCTGATCATTTTGATTGGAAGCATTTTTTTAATTTTCAAGCATGTTTCTTGATTACATGAAATCTTGCAGTGTTTATCCAAAAGCTTTATCCTGGAAAAAGGGCCGATCTATTGAAAAATCTGTGTCAGCATATTTATGTCACACACACCTTGCTGACCTCAGGAGGGGGCAGGGCTCAGTTCATGGGTGTAGATTTTTAAGGGCTGAAGTGAGAAAATCCCAGATATATCCAATAAGCAGCTGAACCTCTCAAAACCAAGCATCTCCACAGACAGACTGATTTCATAAGAAAGGTTTTATTTTAAAGCCTTTTCCTCATTATCTTGCTTGGAATTTCATTGTAACACATGGCTTATCTTAAAAAAAAACCACAACAAAATCTAGAACTGTGTGCTCCTGCTATTGATATGAAACAAACCTATCATGAGCTTATTGCTCATTTTGAATTAAAACTTTTTATTCAGTAAAGCATGAGTCTTAGGCTGGCTGGCAATCATTCAGGCTCTTGGAACAGAAGATCTTAGCACAGCCTCATAGAAAATTCAGTGAGACCCTCCTGCAGGAGTTCCTTTTCCCACAATGAGATTTCAGTGAATTACTCCATCCCTTTCAAGAGTAATTGCAATAGATCTGGTAAATCAGCAAACACAAAATATGTCAGCGTATCACAGTTCATTACAATAGGATCTCCATTGTGGACTAATAATAAATAGTAATGTTCAGATAATGCCCAAGAAAATATAACATCTGAGCATTGAAAGAACATAAATAAGGATCCAAACTCATCGGATCACATTGGGAAGAGAATAAATGGAGGCCCTGTGGACTTTTATCAAAGTGATGGATGAGGGGTTTTCTCCTTTGACTACTGAAAATGCAGAGAAATAAAAATTTTATCCGATGCCCAGACTTCCACTGGTTTCCCTGCATTTTCGGCAGCTCTCCCCTTCGATGAATGATTGAGGACTGTGAGCCCAGAATGTGAAGGACACCTGCTCCGGCAGGAATCGTTGAGATCATAATCCAAGTTGTAGCAGTACCTTGGGCATTTAAAGGGAAATGGTCAAAGAATTCTGTTGTGGGTTTTGTTTTGCTTTACTTCTAGTGTTTGTAAAAAAAAATCATGGTTTCTAGAAAGCATAAGCCTATTTCCTTCTGCCCTCAATTTGTCCTTGTTTGGAAAGTTTTGGTTCCTTCCCCTCATTTCTTTTTGGAGCATGATCCAATTCTCTATGTTTTTTTTTTTCTGCAGTGCTGATCCTGTCAATCAATAACAAGCAGTTATATTCATTTTAATGCTATTTTTTGCTCTTTCAAGCAACTCTGTCAAAGCTCACTGCAGCAGTTTCAGCTGCAGCACAACTCACTTTATTTTAATCTTTCACTGATACCAGCGGATGCACAGAGAACACGACTTTCTTGCAAATTATAGCTGAATAATTTAAAGCATGGCCAGATTATTATTGTGAGCTCATGAAGGAGAAAATTAAAGGTTTAAGGGACAAACTCAATTCTGATCTAAAACTACCATAACATGTGGAGATAATAAAACGTACATCAGTAGTGAAAATTGGTCCAAATATAATTTCTGAATTGATAGTGTGTGTGGATAATCTTGTGATGACATTTTATTATTTTTCAGGCTGAAACAGAAGTAATCAAATCTCATTTGTCAAGGCTAGTTTCTTATTTTGAGCAGCTGAGGGGAATATTTTTTTTTGCTGCAGCTTAGCAGACGTGTTGAAGGACTTTCATTTTGTGAGTTGTATGGTAAAGGACAGAGACGGGACACCAGACTTGAGTAATGAATGTTCTGAACCATTGTGATAATCCCATTCTTTCTTTATTCTTATTTATTCTGTATTTCCAGCAATTTACAGTTGCTGACAGCCTCAGAAGCCTTTAATTGTTTGTGATGGCTTCTTCTTTGTAGAATTATTACTTACGCAGTTCTTACCTGGATAATAAATATTATTTACAATGTTTAATTTAAATTTAAATAGTATGTGTTATACCCAAAACAGATCAAGCACATGCATCTATTTCAAACCTCTGTGGAAGTGATTCCACTTCCGTGGCTCAACAGAAGTTTGAGAGATGCAGTGGCGTGGTGTTTGCATAAAATTGTCCCACCTGAATCCAGGAGGGTTGCTTTGCTTCTGCAGGAGTTTTAAAACTCAATTATCTTGTCTCCTTCTCTCTTGTTTGAAGTAATAACAGCTTTACTTTTAGAAAATCAGAAGTGATTGCAACGTGAGGCTGAATGAAAAGCCCTCTTGTCTGGGATCCCGGGGCTGCAGCTGATTGCTAGGCAGCAGGCCTGGCTGGTTTCAGAGCTGACAGGCATGATGTCTCAGCAAACTCCTGCTCTGGGCTTGCCCAGGTGTCGTGATAATTTTCCTGTCCTGTGTGTGTAAAGATTTTAAAATCCAGACTGGGTTACTGAGATTGCCTGGTCTGATCTCCTGGATGGCACAACCTTTAAAATAGAAATTCCTGATTTCGATAACAGCAACATAATTTTGTTGGGAACTTAAACATGCTTCGTTTTCAATTTTGTTTCTGTTTGTTTTTCAGAATGAAAGTAATCCCTGGAAAATGTGCCTTTTCTTTTCCAAGCCTGTCTCCCTCCTACCATTTTCATTCCAATTCTTATAGTCTTAGCACTGGGTAAAACAGCTTCCAATTTTTTGTCTAATTTTGCCTAGATCAATCTCTGACCTCGTTGTTGCATCTGGTTGTGTCACTCATGACAAGTTTCTGGTATTAGAAAATGACTTCCTGAAAAAGCAGTTGTAGGCAGCGAGAAAGTTTCCTACTTTCCTCTCTTGGATAAAATGCAGAATGTGAAGCAGGGCTTCCAGGCTTATCATCGCTCATACAGGCAACTAAAACCCTCCATCCCGGCTTTTGAATGCTTCATGCTAGAGTTTACACAACCCAAGTATATATTTAGGGCTCTGACCTGATAATTTGCTCTTTAAACTTAGCAGTAAGACAGAACTGTGAGTAACATGTTGTCATGTTGACTTTGGAAGTCCTTCTGCCCATGCCAGAATTTAGCCAGGATACGGTAGAAGTCTGAGGGCACTGCTGTGCCTGTGCTGAGGGACAGATGCAAACCCAGGGCAGTTCTGCCACTTCATCCTTTTTCCAGCTTTTATTCCTCAAGAATATTAATATCAAACCCACATGCAGTCCTTCAGGTTCCAACATTCTTACCACACAGAGGCACTTTACAAATGTTTTTTTTCTCCCTTTTGTTCTCTGAAGGGCAGCCATATCTACTGCTTCAGATCTTTATAAAATTAAATTTTTAACAGTATCGTAGTTCTCAGCAGAGAGATCAAACCAGAGTTGCATCAAATTGCATTCTGACCTCAAGGTATTATCCTCAAACTGCAATCCATGGTGCTTCCCCTCATTAGTTTAATGAATGCTACAGCAGTTTGTCTCGGTTGACTTCTTTCATAAATAATTGGAAGTCCATGGCTTAATATCATTTCATGCCCCATCCCTTAATGATTCACAGCCAATTTCTTAATCCAGAACTCTATTTTCCCTGAAACACTCCTGTCCACAGTGATTATTCCCATAACTGCACCAAGCTGATTGAGAACTCCAGCCCCTGCCCGCGAACCATTACTCCATCTCCATCACAGCAGATGCTAAGGAAATTTACTGCTTTACTCTGCTGACTCTTTTTTGAGTAGAAAATTTTGATACGGTGCTTGTTATGTGAACAGAGGGCCTGATAGTAACTGATTTGCATTACTTGTGCATTATCTCCCTGATCTGGGGAAGTTACGGACTGAGTGCGCTGCCTGCCGACTCAAGCTGGGCAGCTGCCAGTGTGACTGTGCAAAGTGCTCATGCTGAATTTCCTGAGGCCACTGCAAGACAGAAGCTGTTGGGTGAGCAGCACAAGAGGAAAAATAAGCCCTGCTTCTCACAGACAAAGCTGCCTTTTGCTTTCCGGAGGTGTTTTTCTCACCGATGAACTTCCAGAAACTTCCAGATTTCTTGTCGCAATTGCTATTGGGGTGTACCGTGGGTACAGATGTTCAGAAGTGGAGATTTAGCTGGTTTATTTAGTGGTATTTTCAAACATGCTTTAACACTGTATTTCAGATCAGAAGTGGGCTTTCGGAGGAAATCTTCTAGTGGTCACCACTCACCACACTTTGCTCCATGAAGTGCCCAAACTGGATATTATTTGGACCAGAACAGAGTCAGGCACTTGGCTATACCCGGGAATTGTGAAATTTACAGAATTTTGAACTCTTCTATCTTTCTCCCTTTTAAATGTTTCTCCTGGGTGCTCAGATGATGTAGCTATTAGTATCAGTCTTGGAATAATCTGAAAATTTTAAAGCTTTTTGTGGATATTCATTTTTATTCCCTCGAGGCAGCAATGTGGAAGAAGGGTAGTGAAGATCTGTGTTTAGTGCTTTTAGTTGTGTAGTTAGAAACATTGGTGGTGCATTTTACCAGTAGATTGGGTTTGAAGTGACCTGCAAGAAAGAAAGTGTGGTTGGGAGACACAGCAACACCTAAAAATGTGTAGTTACAGATAAACAAGTAACAGTATATCCCTCAATGAGCAAATCACAAATAATACTCACTTTTATCTCTGCACAAGTGTGCAGACCTCAATGACCATGGATGTAACCGAAGACTGATTTAGTGCTAACAGCACAGCGCAAATTGAAGGAAAATAGAGATGCACACTTGCACTCTGTTTGCAGAAATAAATTCCTGAACTGAAACTCTTTTGTGGCCTTGTGCCCACAAGTATTCCAATTTTTTCTCTATGACAGTGGTGGAGGAGTGGGGAGGAAAATCATGAAGTGAAGCCGCTCGCCTATTTATGGCATGATTCACAAGCAAGGCATGTAGGGGCCCTGTTCTTGCACACAGCTATAAAAACAGAGAAAAACAGATTGGTTTGGTGCTGGGGAACACATGGGTTGTGTGTTGGCATCAGATTTAGTGTGAACTTGAGGGCTTTCATTTTTAGGAGGACATTTTTCCATCTGTTTGCAACTTTTAAATGGTGCTTTTTGTTAGTATAAATCATGTCGCTGACTTTTTTGTGACCTCCCACGTATTAAATTCCTGGTACTCTGGCCAGTGGTCTGGATTTGCGGTTTTATTAAAAACAAACAAAAAAAACCCAAACACAAACAAAAAAAACCCCAACAAAACAAAACAAACAAAAAAAACAAACAAACAAAAACCTCACACAAAAAAAACCCCCAAACAAACAAAAAACCTCCCCCAAAACCCCACAGCAAAAGTGATCAAAGCAAATAAAATTTTGTTCACCTATTTTGGATACATCCTTTCCCAACATATCCTCATTTTTCTGTCTCCACTGGATTGTCACCAATAGTGCAGCTGGCACAGCTGATCTTAGCGTTGAGCTGAAGGAGTGCTTCTCTGTTAGGTGATGTTAAATATACTGATATACAGTTTTCTTCACGACAATTTTTTTTGGTTGGCTGTTTTTTGTTGTTGTTGCAGCTGTTGTTGTTTAATTGTTACTGATGGTAACTTGAAGAATTATATCCTCTGTGAAATGGCCAGCACTTAAGAAAGTAAGCTATTACGTATCTAAGCATTAATAAAAACAAAGCAATTTAAAAGATGTGTACACCCCTACATTCTACACTCAAGCAAAATAAAAAGCAACATTTTATGCAGAAAAGCCCACATATTTCACAGATCAGCACATTGCTATTCCTATGCAAAATATTTATAGACAATTCAGTGAGTTTTAAATTCAGCTCAATATGGATTAGAGAAAAACTAAAAAAGTTTGAATGAATCAATACATTTCTCATTAATACTAGCCTAAGAGTGAGATTGTTTTCTATTAATACAAAACACCATGCTTTTTCTACAAATGAACCTGTCATATCATTTTGTCTTTTGTACTTCTTTTTGCTCAGTAATTATTGATCTATCAACGTGGAAATTCTATGGATTTTCTATAGAATTATACCAGCTGTTTTTTCTCATGTAGTGGTGGCTGGTAATTTTAAATCAAACTAATATTGTAAAACACACTACAAAATATGTCTAAATTGTGCAAATGGGAATAGGTTTCACTTGTCTAGGGGTTTGATTGACCTCACCTTCTGTGAGTGAAGGTGGGGTTTTGTGTAGGGAGTGTGATTTTATTGAAACTGCACAAGTGAGTGTTACTTTGGTTTTCTAAGCTCAGAGAGGTAACTTTGCAAGCACTGCCGATTCCAGGGATAAAGAAAAAAGGTTGTTCAGCTGCAATCTGTCTGAGTTACAAGGAAAATGGTTCCAAATGTGCAGCTCCACTGTTCTGCCGGGCCCAAGCCGAGTGCAAAATCAGGAGAGAGAAAAAGAAAATCACTGGTCTCGTCCTGCGAGGATCTTCATCTCACCTGAAATCATTTACATTCTTAGGCCTGGGCTGTTTGGCATCCAGTTCACATCTAAACCCTACATTCGATACTTCTCTTACAGCACCTGCGCTTTAGTATTTGTCCTGGGTGAATTCCAGGGAAGCAGGAGATGTGTTTGGCATTGGGAATCCTGCAGGCTGGCCTGTGCTGTTCTACTGTGAGCACTTGTGGGATTTGCTGACTCAAGGAGCCAGCAAAAATCCTTGACCAGTCACAGAAATAAGTCGTGTGCACGTCCTTCTGGAAGACCCTGTAAATAAATTATAAAAGGCATTAACAGCAAGCAGATCACATGGGAATCTATCCAGCCCTTGACACATAAAATCAGGGTAGCTGAATCTAAGGCTGTGTCCAAGTCAAGATTATGAATTCTCCTGTAAGGCCTAGAGCCTAAGAGGATTTTAGTGTTCATGCTCAGGAACTTGCTTATATCTTCAAAAATGTCTTCTAGAGAGCTCCAAGAGCGCAGTCATCTTCCTTGCAGGTGCCCACAGTATGGCAGGAAATAGGCCACAAAAACCAGGGAGTGCTTGAATATCCCTGTCACGGTAGGACACGAAATAGATTGATTCCATACAGTTGTCAGGAGAGAAAGAAGGCTTTATTTACAATCCCAACAGTTTCTTTTAGAACATGCTGCACTAAAAAGGTCTGTTATTGGTCCATGACACTGACACTGCTCTCCATTGGTTCAGGAATAGGAAACAACCCCTGGGGACAGTTGTTATGGCAAAGGGAACACTGTTTGCTGAGCCTGTGCTGAGAAATGGAGAGAGATGTTTTGGAAACAGAAACTGTTGGCAGCTTTCCCTTGGGAAAGGAGCCAGCAATGGTTAGCAAGCTGAAATTCAGGGTCAGAAATGTCGAGCCCACATGACTATCCCTGAGAAAAATTTTCCAGAGGGATTGGTGAGTTTATGACAAAAAATTACTCCTGAAGAAAACAATCAGAAGGGAAAATGGAGTACATCTTGTTGTGGTATCTCCGGGAAGAGGAGTGTAGGGAACATTTTCACACCTATTAATGAGGTCTGAGTTTGTAGCATGCTTTTGAAACCTAAATTTTTTTTTATAGGCTTGCCCTTGTCACTCATCTGCAGCTTCTTGCCGGCCAGGCAGAGTGGGCTGTGGACTGCATGAATGATGCTTTAACCACAGCAGGAACCTGTGCCTCTTGTTGCTCCCCCTTTGAGGGCTGGGAGGGGGAAACTGAGGCAGGACCAGGGCAGAGCTGAGAGCTCTGGGCTGTTGCTGTCTGGAACCAAGCTGAGTCTTTTTGTCCGCTTGGTCACACATCTGCCATATGTTAATCTGTGCTGCACCGGAGGTTTCAGAAATATTTGTGGAAGACAGGAACTTGAAAGTCCCTGTTACTATGTATAATTTAGGCAGTGAATTTAGATATCACATTGAAAAGGTAAAATCACACATAATGGGGGAAAATTCGTGTGCTGTGTAGAGAGCAGAATGTATGTTGTCTAAATAATTCACGTGAATATTAGAAAATCTGACAGATTTATAAGTGACTTAACTATTATTTCAATATAGATCTTTCTCCTATTGAAGAAGACATAGTGGAAATATCTCCTTATACAGTTTTGAAGAAAACAATAATTATCTAGAAAAGAAATCCCTTAATTAATGTGTCCATTTGTCATTATGTTATCAGTGATAATCACCTAATGAATGAATGAATGTACTGATCCACAGTTCTATTAGGAGCTGCTTTTGATGCCCAGGCCACTCTAATTGCTACCTGTGCAAATGTGTAGCTCTGGTAAATTGCTAAAGACAGGTTGATGTAAACACAGTGTTCGAATTTAGAAGGAGTGACAGACCTAATAAATGAAAATAATCAGAATAGATCTATTTGACAAAGCCAGCAATTATTCATTTGAATGCCAATTAGTTCTGAGTAGGTAAGTTTATTCCAGCTCATTCCTTGGATTTGAGAATGCTCATATTCCTTTTCCAAAAGAAAAATAAAGGCAAAAATTCATTATGCAAAACCAACATAGTGCCTGGCACTTGCCTTTTCAGTATTTCTATTTACTGCCAAGCTGCAAATCCATCTGCTCAAAACAGACCAATTGTTACCCCGGTGTTGAATTTAAATAATAAAATCCATCAGCGAGAGAATTCTGCAGGTGGGGGGCATTGATGCAAGCAGGAGAGTGTGAAACACTGAGGGAAAAACTGCTCAGAGGGTGTCTGGAGGAATATTGGCAATGCACCTGCTTTTCTCACGGCAGTTTATCTCACATTTGGAACTATTTTCTTTAATGGTATTCTCAGTATGGTGGAGGCTTCTGATCTTCTTTTGTGAGTGACACATCATCTATTTATCAGTCAATCAATCAATCAATCAGCTATTTTTATAGGAACAAAACACCCTGTTTCCCCTCATATTTCCTCCAAGATTACCATGGGGACTAAGTTAAATTGATTAAAATTGGAACTTCATGATTTTTTATTAGCTCTCAAATGCAAATAACTGTCTGTACTTTCTGTAACCAAGCATTAGCTGAGCAAATAGAAATTTGCATAACTTGGAAAGTTGGAGTATGGGTTGATTGCAAAACCTGATGTTGCAAAAGCAAAACTTGTTAGAATAAACCCTCAAGGTTATTTTTTATTCTAGCAACTGAAAAATATAAAATTAAGTCAATAAAAACATGTATGTCATTAGCCTTATACAAAATCTTTTCCTTCCTGCTTTTATATATATGAAAAAAAAATTTAATTGAAGAGTTCACACAAGTTCAGTATTTTCATTTATCTTCTGAAAAGTAATTTATGTGAGACAATTCCTTGGTCTGAAATCTATAAGACCTATTAATTTAAAGGAGAAATAGACACTAAAAGAGGTGGAGTAATGCAGCTCTGTCTCTGCAAAATTTGGTGTCTTTTCTGCCTTGAGCATATGTTTGGATTAGGTACAAGTACACATTTTGCATTCTTTTTGCTGGGTGTAATAGCTTGTGCCCTACTGACAGTGCCTCATTTATTTTACTGCTGGAGTAGTTAATACTGAGAAGAACATGGATGTTGGAAATAAGCACCCTTCAAGGATTTTTTTCCTCCCAAATGCTCTTAAAGTACAGGATAAGATTTTAGAAACATGGCGCTCTGTTGTTTTCAGGTGCTTTATTTTAGGTGAGAATATGAGAATATTTAGTCTCACTAAAGTGAGGAGATAATTTATGATTTGGCAAAGATCAGCCGCATGAAATAGAGTGAGATGTGGATTCTCTCAACCTGTCATATTCCAGGTTGCTGAAAGGATTGTTGAAGAATTGGCAAATTGTATCAGAGAGGGAAGATGTGTTGATGACGTGTGAGGCGATGGGGTTTAGTAGGCCATGAGAAATATTTAAAATAATTTCATGCAATGGGTCTCTTGAAAGCAGATTTGCAACAGTTGGGCAGATCTGAGAATTTTCAAGGAGATGATGATGAGCCTGAAAGGAATCTCTTTGCTGATTTGCATCTGGCTTTGATGTTTTTACATCCTAGCAGAAATTGCAAGTTCAATTCAGCAAAACTTTTGTTATTTGCTTTTTCTGCATGTTGCTGATGTTTCCTTTTGCAAAGTGGGCAAAATTCAGGAGGAATTTGTTGCAAATGAATCAAATATGTTTTTTCTTCTTAACAAGAAGAGTACTTTTTGAATATCTAAAGTCTGAAAAAGTCACACTGAGCTCAAACTCTTCCTACTCTCAAACACCTGATTCCACACACCAGAAACATCAGTTATGCCACTTAAAATCTGAGGAATTTTTTGCAATGCTCAGACAAAAAAAA
>WBMY01031620.1:592908-711712 GCA_013397315.1 Donacobius atricapilla
AAAAAAAAAAAAATCTACTGTAAGTAGTGCAGTGAAAAAGGTACTGGTAAAATGGTAAAATGGTAAAATGGTAAAATGGTAAAATCCAGTGAGTAAATAAGAATCACATGTTCATAAAACTTGGTATTTTTTTTACCCTAGGGTTAGGTTTTAAAACAGTTATCTGGGCTGTCACGTGTACAAATAAACCTGCTAACATTTTCCTATATATGTTATATATATTGCCATATGTTACATATATGACATATGCTATATGTTATATATGTGTGTTACATATTAATATATGTTATATATTAATATATATAAATGCTAAAGCATTTTTCTTAATGAGAGGAGTTAAGTCACTGGAGCTTGGATACTGGTTAAAAAAAAAAAAAAAGCCTTTCTTACATTTTAAGGAAATGTCATGAAGGGAATGGATCTTATTTGGACACAAATGCCAAGACTACAATTTTTTGGAAGGCTGGTTTAGAACTTGCTATGTGTGTTAGGTTAATTAGGTGAAACCTGTGTAACAACGAATGTTTGCTCTCTCTAAACACTGTGACGAGAAAACCCCTCAGAGCTTTGTTCAACAAAGCTCAAGATTTGCTGCTGGTAGAAAGAGTACAGCTCAGAGCAGTTGCGTTCAATTTTTTTCAGTTCAGGTTCCTTTATTTTTCTTTTTTTTTGCAGTTTCTGTAAGGACCACTACTTAAGGAATTTAAATCTGGCAGCATGTCAAGGGCCACTTAGATCTCTCAAACTGGCAGGACAACCAATCCTCTGACTTAAACTTTATTTCATGAGCTCAGTAAGAATTAAAATAAACAAACACGACAAGAGGTAGGGATTTGCAGGTGACCACAGCTGCATAAAGTCCCTTTAGCCCTTCCTGGCCTCCTGCCCTGCCTGCCAAGCCCTGCTTTGATCTAATGCTGCTGCTCCCAGCGCACATCAGGGCTCAGCACCAGCTGGGGCAGCCAAAATATCAGCAGGAATTGAGTGAACAACACCCTTGTTTTCCTGGTTCAGTCCTCCATGCCTATCCAAAAGCTCCCGACTGAGAGGCTGCAGCCCACTACCTTCAGAGAATGTTTATGTGTAGCAAAGAGGACGTTTTGAGGAAGGAAAAGATAAATAAATGAGATGCTTTTTTTGATAGGGGGCAGCTCAATATACCCAGAATGAGACGGTAAGGAAATACCACAGTCTCATTAAGCAGGTGAACACACCAGGCCTGTTTTCTAGGCCCGAGTCAGGTTCAGGAGCGCTAATGGCAGTCACCATCGATAAACAGAGGTTCTTGTCCTCATCACCCCGTGCGCAGGAGGTCTCAGTGCTCGCTTGAATTTTCTGTGCCAGGGAGCAGCCTCACTGTCAGTATCAGCGTTGAGCTCCATGTTCGCTTTGTGCTTGCCTTTTTCTCTCCCTAGGAGTCAGCACTCCAGGCAGGAGAGCCTCTTTTGACTATTAAAATGCAACCCCAGACGCTCTCCTGAGTAGAAACACGTAGCACCTGATTCATTCTCCACAATCATTGCTGATTGCACGATTGGTGTGTCGAAGCAAGGGACATTTCAGACGTGCTGGCCCTCACCAGGGCACATAAATGAAAGACATTAACAAAACCAACACCAACTATGAAATCTCTTGTTGATAGGAATTGTTTGGGTACCCTAAAAACTGCTCCTTCAGCTCTTAGCACTTATGAGCATCTCATGGGTTAAAATCAACCACTCCTTTCTGTTTCAAATTTATTTTGCTTATCTATTTATTTCCATCGCAATTCCTTTGCTCTGTGTAACTTCTCTTACCTTAACTCGGGCCTGTATAGACAAAGGTAGGAAATAAAAGAAACTTGTTAATAAACAGACAGTGTTTTAATTAAAGAGTTCAAAAAAGTCGGATTCCAGTGAGTCACACCTCCAGCATTTATGCATATTAACTACCCTAAATTGTCTTCTTTTATATTTTCTGTGAAACTCCAAAGAACAGAATTAAAACAAGAACTTCTAAGAGATTTTATCCTTGAAATATTAATTATTAATGACATATTAAAATTCCTATGCTTTCTATTAAAATTACTTTAATCATCAAGTCAGCAGAACAAAGAACTGCCTCTGTAGTTGAAGATATTATACAGGTGGTTGTTTCAAGTAAGTCTGGAGAATTCTAAGAAATATATATAGAAGATTTAAAAAATATCTTTTGGCAATATATTAATTTCCTCAAGGAGTGGAAATGGGTGGAAAATTGTTTACGTGGCTGATGTTGTCCTTGCTCACCACAGTGTTGTACTGTTGAGGGGGTAAAAGGGAAATTTATCCATTAAACTGCAACTACAGGCTTCATCTACTGGGGTTAGGAAGTAAGGGGGGGTTAATTAATGTCTGTATGTCCATGGCTTTCAGTTTCAATTACTCCTCCAAATTCTAATTTTTTTTTTGTATTTTCTGAGAACCAGTCTTTAAAAAAAAAAAATCACGTCTGATATGTTCATTCCTGCAAGATGGTTAGTGCCTTCATTTCTCATCAAAGTCATTGCAAAATGAATGAATGCAACAGATTAAGAAATTGAATCTTAAATTATTCATTCATTATTCAGAGGTCTGAGAATCTCTGAAGTAGCCAGAATGATTCATAGGGGAAAAAAATGCAGGATACTGTGGGAATTACTCCAGTTTTGGACATGAACTTCAAGTGACAAGGTCAAATCACCAACAAACTGAGCAACCTTGAGAACTGCAAGAAAAGCCTGTCAGAATATATGGCTGATATAAAGCTGTAGACAAATACAATTTAGTGCATCTTTAGTTTTAAATTGGACAGTTTGGGGAATTCCTTTTAGTAGTTAAACCTGAACAAATTAATTGAAAGGTAGTTGGAGATGGAATTAGTACATCTACAAGGTTAATCTCTGTTATTCAGTGTCTTTGGCAGGTGTAAAATGGAGCCAACACAATATTTATTTATGGGCAGCTTAAGGAATTGATTTTTTTTAGTTGGAATGATCATCTAAAGGCTGATGTGAATACAGGGGGCTAAATAAAAAAAAAAAAGAAATTATAGACAGACTCATTGAGGACAAAAATAAACTGAATACATCAGCCCCTTCAAAAGGATGTTTTAATTATGGACATCCATAACTGGGGAAGGTACATAATATTGTATTAGTCTGATAAAATTTGGTATCTACTTAACGAAATTCTTTCTTCTTCTGTCTTGCAAGAGGGAGAGCTCTTTGCAACCCAGATTGTACGAGGAAGTTTTTATCATCATCTCATTCAAAGGTCTTCAGTCCTTACAAACATTTCAGGTTATTTCTGTTAAGGACTTCTGTGTGAGTGTGTCCAGTTGTAATTCCATGGGTGCCTACAACCCTGGTCCAAACTTTAGGGTCAAGCTACAGGTTTTTGAGCCAGGACATTTTTCAGAAGTCTGTGAATGTAAATCACTCTTTTCTGCAAAGTTTTCTTCTGATGAGGGGGAAAAAATGTTTGGGTCCTTAATATAGAAAATTACTGATGTCTTGAATCTTTAACAGAGAAAAACTCATTAAAAAGCAAACCCCAAACTTTGATAATCAGTGATTCACCATGCTTGGAAAAGTAAAATTAATACCTTCAGGATTAAGTTTTTACAATTAATTTAGAGAATTTCATGCTACTTTTATCATCAATCAGACCTGTAATTTTCATTGGAAAACAGATATTTCTTCATAGAAAAATTGTTTATGGCACTGAATGCAATAAAGTATTGGCAATTTAACATATCTGCTGAAATATTTGAAAAATACGGACAGTTTGCAGTTGCACAGGTAATTCTTGCACTTAAAAAAATGCAAGACAGGAAAAAAGGCAGCTATTTTTCATAAGGGAGAAGAAGAATGAGTTAAAGCATAAAGGTTAACTCGATTGACCTATCTTTCCTGGAAATACACTGAAATTCATGGTTCAACAATTTATTTGTTTCCATCCAGAAGACAAGGAGAAGATAAGAACCCATATTCATTTATCAAGAAAAAAAGTGACTTGAGACTTAATAATTTCATTCTAAGACAGAACCAGAACTCATTGGAAAAGGGAGAAGAAATAGATGTCAGAAACGTGATAAAGTTTTTGGCATTTTCTCAGATGACGCTCTTATCCACAACATAGGGAAACATAAGTAAAACAGGAAAAATGTAAGTTCTGCACAAATGTATTTACAGTTCCAGAAGGAGATAATCATTGAGGTTTGCTGTCAAAACAAAGGCATGCCCGAAATGAGATTCAACAGATTTCACGATGGCCTAAAATTCTCATGAGTGACTTGGGTAGGAGAATATGGAATGTGGAATTTGTAGGTGATATGGAACTAGGGATGCTTCAAACACAATGAAGAGCACAATTCAGATTCAGGATGACTTTGCTGAGGTAGACGATGGCACCAAAAGAGCACAGGACAATAAGAGCAAGGTAAAAATCCTAGGAAATAATTACCTGTGACAATATATTGGAAAATGCCAATTTTGCAGGGAAAAAAGTGCCCAATTTTCAGGTGAACACGTGTTAACAACACTATGTTCTTGCAAGAACAACAGACAATATAATGATGTGCATAACTGGGCCCACCTATGCTGAGCATGAAAAAGAATCCTTTTGTTTCACTTATTTCTGCATCCTTAGCCTCAGCTGGAGTTCAGTGTCCACCTTCCTGGAAAGATGTGGAGTTAGGGTTGTTCCAGCTGAAAGCCAGCTCTCCTCTCCTTCCTGCTCTCTTAACCTTTTGTTCTTTAACTTTTATTACTTTACTTCCCTGGTACTATTTAATTGTGGCCACGCTTGTTTCTTTGGCCCCCAAACCGGCTGGGTGGCAGCACAGAGCAATTCCTAAAATCCCAGAATTGTGATTCCTGCCTGATCCTTGCTCGCTGCTTTCTCTGTTCAGCTTCAGAAGCAGGTGATGGTTGAGCTTTTGCAGCCAAGGGGTCCCCTGCACACTGAGCAGTCAGAGCTCTTCCCCGGCCTTTAATGGATGTTAGAATATAGGTTTTAATAATTGAGCAGCCTTTCTGCGGCAATATTTACAGAGAAAAACCTAGGAACACAACACAAGCAGACTTATCTCCCTTGAAATAGCTCCACAGATGGAAGCTTACATGAAAAGTGTGTAACTGGGCAGAAGAATCATCCTTTCCTAACTGGCAAATTAATGTCACTTCTTAATCCTGGTTGCAACTGGTTTAATTGAGTTTTATTTCATTGATTAATGCTAAATGAGAATTAACTATTTCTGACAGCCCAGCAGCACCCTCAGTATCGTGCCCCTGTCTCACTGCATTTGTTTCATCTCCTGTGGGCTGCTCCCAGGCAGGTGAGAGCCTCTGAGTGCCCAGCTGTGGGAGCACAGCTCCTGAGCTCCATCATCCCACATCCATCCAGAGCCCTGCAGAGGCAGCTGCTGGCTCACACCAGCACCTCCAGACTTGAAAAACTCAATATCCAACCAGATGGAGATCTCTCGCATCACTAACAACCATTTCACTTCTGCTGCAGCTGCCCTTGTTCCTTGTCAAACTAATGCTTATCTTCACTATTGGTTTTTTGTGGGGTTTTTTTTTTTTTTTTGTCAATTATATATTTTCTGGAAAAGACAGTTTTCACATTATTGACAAGAAATTTTGCCTCTGTATTTGTTCAAATGTTTCTCCTGACAGTAGCAAGGCTTTCCTCAGTTTGTCATTCAGCATACAGTAATTTCCCCCTTACATTCTGAGTTTCTTGAAATGGGTCGAAGTCTAAAAATATTTCTGACAGAAGCAGTTACAGCAGACATCTTAATTATTATGTTTCCAAGGGGATGACAGCCAGTGTGAGGAAAGCTGGTCTGTATCCCTGCAGCTATGTGCCTTTTGTGCGGGAACTTGGGGCTATTACAAATTACCTGGGAGAGAGGCAGCCACGAACACCTTACATCACATTCATACCAGGCGTGGTAGGAGGGCTCACCCTTTCCATTCTTGTTTTATTTCTGTGCTGGTGAACTTACTGACGATCATAGACACCTCATGTAGATATCCAAACGTGACAGAAGCAGCTGCTCTGCACCCTGAGCCCCTGCAGCGACTGCAGGCAAGGCTGGGCTCAGAGACAGGGCACAGGAGCAGCTGTTCAAAGAAACCCCACCTGTTCTCCTTCATAGCCACTGCTCGATTTCGAGGCACTGCTGATTTTACCTGTTGCCAACTTCTTTTCATCTCTCAGGGCATGGGAGTGCTGCATCTGCTGCCCCCTGCTCACATGGAAGTGGAGGGACTCCTCAGACTCCACGCTGTGCAGCTTATAGGACAAAAAAACATAAGGAGGGAAGTAAATTCAAAAATAGACCCTGCTGATCAGGGGTTGTGTTGTGTTACACAGAGATCTAACTGTTCAACCAGTCCAGAAGACATTGATTCTTCAGGAAATGTGTGACAGGAAAGGCAAAAGGGAAAATATTTTATAGTTTAATATTATGTGTCAGGATTGTTCTGCTAATCCTAAACTCCTCCTAAAAGAGGGAAAAATAGCTAAAAGGGGCAGACAGGTCAATGCTAAAATGGGCTTCTTATATTGTCAATGAAAATAGAGTGATTCCCTAAATAACTTTGAATAAATTTGTTACTAGAGAAAGAAAGGATGATTTGAAAAAATTGCTGTATCGTATTTTATGTAAAGACTTCTCTGCAATTTTGAGCACCGAGCAGTTGTCAACAGCAACTGAAACATCACAATTGTAAAACAAATACTGACAGTCAGTAATTTGCAACTAAGATATATTGATGTCTGATTCTCTCCAGCTGTTAAAAACTAACTTACACTTGTCACTCAATTCCCTCAAGTTTTCATCAACACCACCTTCCATGAGCCTCCTGAATATTCAATAAGGTATTAAGTTTGTGTACTGAGTTTTTGAGTGCATGAGCCATTAGGTTTCTTTTAGTTGTAAAAAGAAATTGCCTGATGGACACACATTTAATTTTAGGTGTCCCTGTAAGGATCTGCAGACCGACAGTAGGAAAATTTCAAAGGTAAATGTAAGAATTGATAACAGCACAGAGATACTCATCATCACCCCCAAAATCTCCCCTCTGCCAGGAAACCCCAAGTTTTTCCCTAGATGCAACTTCTAGTGTCACGAACTTGAGAAATATTAAATACCAAAATGCTAAAAGGTGTTAAGGGTAATTCAGGGGCAGGATCTCATGAAGCTGAAAGTTCCCCTGAAATATATGAGGGGGGGGGTTAGCCCGCAAATGAAACGGCTTTTCTGAACTAGAAGTGGGTAATTAGACGTAATGAATAACCCTGTTTCCAGTAATGTGTAAAGACAGACATTTCCTCTGAGTTTTTATGTAATGTCAGGTTTGATATTTCCAGTGCAGGAAGGTTTTAAAAGTATTTTAAGATTGCTTTTGCAAAGATTTTTTTTTTTATTAAAGAGAAACTCTTACCATACTGGTGTTCCCAAGGTATTGGTAATTCCCATCATCTTGTTGTCTATCATATTTCCCTGTCTCCAAAGTACCCTGACAGTCTCTCTGTAGACCCTTCTCTAATATCATCAAGTGAGAAACTAGAATTTCGTAGAGAAAACCAGGCAGGAAATACATTTAAAAAAAATATTAAGAGCCATAATTTCTATACTGCCAGATCCCATGAGCTGCAGCTGCAGTTCGCAGAGTGCGTGAAGTTTGAGGAAGACTTGAGCAGAGGAACCATCATGGTTTCTGAAAACCTGATTTTCTGGATCTCGGTGCATTGCTTTTGAGTGAGAACCACGTCAGGAGGGCATGTCTGGCTGATGTGGCTGTAAATAAGAATGAGCTGAGTGTCAATGTCATGGGACAACCCTGTAGTTTTGACAGGACAGCTGCCGTTACTTGTGCTGACAAAGCTGGGGAGCAGGTGAGCAAGATTTTGGGAAGCTTCAGAAAGATTCATCTACTCAGGGTTTTACTGCGGATTGCCTACAGAGAGTGCTCAACCTGCCCTGACAGATGTTGAGCAAATATTTAACTCATGTTATGCATTCAATATGTTTTTACATATATTCATTTTATCTTATCTGACCTTGCAGTGTTGCCTGTGGCTGTATCATGCACAGAAAGGGGAGGTTGGGGAAAGGAAGGTGAAGCTTCATAAAAGAATAATTCATTGTACGCCTGTCTGGACAAAGGCATAATGAGACTTTATAAGAGCTCACATATGCATGAAACAAAATGTCTTTAGGGTGCCAACATTAGTCTTTATTGTTCATTTTCACCAACCGTGAGAAAATCCTATGTGGACAATTATAACCACACATATAACACAACATGTTCTGGCCTCTCTGTTGAGTATAATTTCTTTTATACAGTTAAATTTTAGTGGATTCTTTCATGAAGGGGCATTTGCTGCCTTACTGCAGCAGATGAGAGCTCAGAGACTGAGAATAAACCTGTCCGCATTGAAGAATGGCTTGAGTAAGAGAAAAAAAAGGAATTATATCTCTGATCCCAACTGACAGATTTTTTATCTGCCTTTTCAATTTAAAGTTTCTGGCCTCGTGATCTCATTAGCTCTGTGGATTATTTCTGTATATCCAGGACGGTGAATAAATTAAGAGGGTTTTTTTCCCCATATTTTGACAGGATTTATTGATTTGGGAGGACAAGCACTAGTGGAACACCAGCAAAAAATGTCAAAATAGAAGAGAAGTGTCAAAGTTACCATGCATTTTTAATCCAGAAAATGAATTACTGAGCAGGGTACAGGTTAAGGAATTTCTAAGAGGTGTTTTTTGCACAAACCCACGATGGGAGATGCTCTAAGGAACATTGATTTCATAAGGAACGGTGTAGCTGCACTCCTCTCAAAAATCAATGGACAGGAAGCGCCACTTTTGAAGCCAGAGGAACTATGTGAGGTTAAATACTTTTAATTTTGATTTCTGTGGGAAAAGCATGTGTCCCTCAGGTGTCTGCCTTGTGCTGGAGAGCTCACACCGAGACCCTTTTCATGGACAGGCCAGGGAATCCTGTTGGAAGAGAAAACGCATTGAAGGTCCTTCCTAGTGTGACTTGGACAGAATTCGGTGAGTTAACATTTATAATCATTGCAGGTCGCCTGTCTGGGTTCCCATATGGATGGGAGGGCCAGGTAAGGGGCAGGAACAGATTTCCTGGCTGTGCTGGAGTGGACAGCAGCAGTGGCAGTCTAAGGACTGAGCGGGTTTAAAAACAGTGATGCTGTCCTGGGCTCAGTGGAGCAGAGGGGACTGGACTCTACTGCACATTCAGAGGGCTCTGCTGGGATTCTACCACAGGTCACATCCTCTAAATTTTCTCCACATTGGTACCCAGCTAGAAACAGGAGGTAGCAGTCAATTTTTCCCCTTTCAGTTGTAGGGCTGTTAAGAAGGAAAATCTATTTCTCCGTGTGTAAAGATGTCATCTGGCACCTTTGGTGGAGGAAGCATACAAATAATCACATTACTTGAGGGAAAATGCTGCTTCTCCTTTATAGCTATCTCCTCTCCTGATAAAGTCAGAGCCTGAGGATTTGTGTTGGCTGCTGACCCTGGAAGAGCTGGACTGAGCTCCTTTGGAAGGCTGCCTGTGCTTGACTTACTTTCTCAAATTCTCAGATATATCAAGGTAAAATTTAACTTGGAGCCTGTTTTGTAATTTGTTTGGATATTCCATAACTGTTTGCTTAAATAACACAGAGAAAAGAAGAAAAAGAAAATAAAAAACCTCCCCAAAACCAACTACAGAATTCAGAGTGAAAGGTTTTGGGAAGGTAATTGCAGCTCCTGCCTCTCCCTTTTCTTTATGTTTGTGCTGAAATTCAGAAGCTGCACTTTTTCTTAAGTATATAATGATTTGCCAGTTGCAAAATAAATTATTGTGCAGCTTAAAGCAAGTATAGATCTAATTGGCTGAATGAAATACCATGAAACAATGCCTAGAATGCTGCTCCTGCTCCTGCTCCTTGCAATGCAGAGTAATGACCATTCTTTAAAAATCCTGAATTTTTAACCAAGGCTTTCAGGCAATTGATACGATCAGTAGAGGATTTTACCTGCACGCTTGTCCTTTTTAAAAGGCCTTAATATTCATCGGCATGCCTGAAAAGAAAAATAAAAACCAGCTTTAATGCTGACAGTAAGGCCATCTGTCAGGGAGCAGTTCCAGAAGGGCAATGTAAGAAAGGCATGGCTTTCATCCTGTTGTAGTGTTTGACAAATTTGGTGGCTTGTACATACCAATTATGAAAAAGAACCTCCGAACCCTGAAAAAAGATCAAAAGTGTCTAATAATTGCTTTATTTTTATGCTTGATTTCAACCCATGTCTTCTCACTGTGCCTGGACACTTTACAAGAGGTAAAAAAGAAAATTATGTAGTATCTACCTTATCCAAGGCATTGGTTCAATGAGAGGCCTTTTTTGTTTGAACCCTATGGAACTGCCATCAACTCTCCTCTTTGATTAACTGAAGAAAATAATGCTACACAATTTTCTTCAGCCTTTTTAATTATCAGCTCTTTGAAATTAATTGAATTCGCAACGGTAAGAAATTTTTCTCAACATCTTCAGGTCAAGATGTTATCAGACACCTTACATGACTCTGATGTGTGAAAAAACAGGATTGAACTGAACACATCTATGTTTAGCTTCCTTTAACTAAAAGGAAGACAAAAATCACATTTTCATCTCAAGTGGCAAAGATTTCTACAAGTGATGGAGTCTGTAGAATTCTGTCTGTCAGCACAAATATGTGTAAATAGAATTCACATGTACAGAGATTGCAGATTTAAACATTCACTCACTTTTGTATGACAATT
This sequence comes from Donacobius atricapilla, assembly GCA_013397315.1. Taxonomy (NCBI): domain Eukaryota; kingdom Metazoa; phylum Chordata; class Aves; order Passeriformes; family Mimidae; genus Donacobius; species Donacobius atricapilla. Next base: position 603,740 of record WBMY01031620.1, read on the forward strand.
TTTCTGTGAAGTAAACATAAAATAGCAGAGAACAAAATGACACTTGGTACAAAAATAATTGTCCAAGCAGAAAAAAAAATGTACCAAGTCTAAGCTGTTGTATAGAGTTGGGTATGAAATTATATTAATTCATCTTGATAAGTTCATACATTTCTAGGCCTGAATTCTTAAAAAGTATCATGAGGGATTTTTTGGCTGCTTCTTTTAAGTTACCTCTAGAAGAGTTGGAACACAGGCACAAAATTGGAAATTTTTTAATTTTGACTGAGGTAACAGTCCTCCTAAAATAAGAAAAGAGCTTAGTTTTGAGATCAGAAATTAAATTGGAAATATTTGTACTACTCTTTTAACAAGGCAGGAGCCTAGACAGGTAGGTACCTCCTGACAGATGCCAATAGATACCTATAGTCAGTTATAAACAGGACACATAGAGATGAGGATTTTCCCCCTTGAAAATCTTGTGAAATCCCTCAAGGACGTTATATTAGCAATTTTTCTGATGTTTTCGTCAAACTTGGGAAGATCAAAACTGAACAAAATATTCCTGGTATGACTTACATGCTGCACAGAAGTGAGTGAGCCCTCTGTCTTTGTCCTTTTTTTCCTCACCATTTTGATTTCCAGACTAAGAACTTCCACTAAACATCCACATGGATTTCCTGTTAGGTTCTTCTTCCAAATCGAGGAATTTTTTACTTCATTCTCCAAGTCATCAGTGCAAATTGTTAGGTTTCTGTTTAAAGGAAGCTCGAAGGTCTTGGGGCCAGCAAACCTGCTGACGCAGAGGTTAACAAGATCACAGAACACCCTGATGATGGAGTTCAGTGGAGATGTAAATTGGATTATTTAGCCTGTTAGGTTTTATTTTAAAAGGACAAGTTGTAATTCATAGTTTTAATAGCAAATTTATACAGCACAGATGAAATACTGTTACAACCATGTTTGTCTTCCAGACTGTCCAGTCAGGCAGAAATCTACATGACTCTTGCCCATCATGGATATAAAATTAGAATTTAATGAGGATTCTACAGAACTGCTGAGGTTTAGCCACAGTTTAAAAAAATCCACAGTGAGTTTTGAACTTTGATTTCATGTCTTACAGAGACAGAAACTTTTCAGAAAACCCTGATTTTGATTTATGTCCCTCACGACATTTGTAGAAGAATGCATTTGATATTTTATTAAGGATCCCCTTCTGTGATCTCAACATCTGTAAGTTGGGAACTTCAAGAGGCAGATTTGGAGGTTATGACTTTTCTAGCATAAGGCTAAATTGTGACTTAAGTTAAGGAGAAAAATATAACTGCCAGGTTTCTTTACAGTATTTTCCATTAAATAAGTACTATATTTTTATTTTTTTCTCTCAACTATTTTTTTGGTGATACTCAGCATATCCAGTGTATCCAGAATGTGTCAAAAGAAAAATACTGCAGTGACTAGCATATTTGATGATTGATCCTATCTTTTATCATATTTTGAGAGAGAGAAATTATACCTGTAGTGGACTTGATCACAATTTATGATTATGATTAATAGAGCCTTTTTTTAATTAGCCCTACTATGTAGATCCAGTTCCACACTTCCAAAATCTTTAGCAAGCAAAAGGTCTTCCAGAAGAAATATAATTTAAAAGCAAGAGAGTGTTTTTAGCTGAGCTTCTCTGTGGGAAAAAGCAATGTGAAAGACAGATAATTATCCCTAGATAAAACATCAATTACTTTTTCTATTTTAACACATTAAATCTTCTTACCTTACCTTGTGCTGATAAAACGGAGCACAGATTTTCCAGAAAAATCTAAATCTTGATGTCTAGACTGCTTTTTAGACAAGCGGAGGGGGAAGAGAGGGAGGCAAATAAACATCTCTGGGTTACATCAGCACAAGCAGGAAGGGCTCCTCAGCCAGCCAGGCTTCACAGCGCTCTCCTGCCTTTTCCTTTCCCTTGGGTTGCTCTTTGTGACACTGGTGATGACTTATCTGGCTCTTCCAATCAAGGGCAACAATACTTTGTGCAGAAACCTTGAATAAATTTGTTTCTCTCACACAGAGAGCTGGTTGGGAATCAGAGGCTGGGAAGGATGAGGCACGAGATGGCAGGAGCTGTTTAGCTCGCTCCCAGGGCGTGGTGAGAAATGCTAATTCCGAACAGATTTTTGCCCAGCAATATTTTTTTTTTTTTAGCTTCTTCAGTGAAAACATAACATCTCCTTTAGTCTATCCTGTCACTGTGTTACTCTTCCCTCTACTTAGCTCAAATCTAGCTCAAATATAAACTGACTGTTTCCCCTGTGTGTTTACTCAGCAGCAGCTGTTTGTGCACCCCAAGAGAAGACCCAGCCCACTTCTGTCTCTTCTTTTAACTTTCAACTTTTAACAAAGCCAACTGGTTCAACCTTGCCTCACAGATCATGTTTTCCACATCTTGGATCATTACTTCTGTCTTTCTGTGACTATGAAGTGGCCACCGTGTTTGTTTCAATATCCCATATTACAGAGACATTAATCCAGCCAAGGTCTCACTAGGGCTGGGCAGAACAGGGAACTGATCTGTGTCTTATTTAGCCTGGTTATATTTTCCAGGATGGCTTTTTTTCCCCTTTTCCCAGCAGCATGGCATTATTAGCTATAGTATTGTTTATGAACCATTTCTGTAGAACTGCAATTAAGTAATTTACATTTATCTTGGTGGTTACTTCTCCTTGAATATAAGTTGATTTTCTGGGATAGGTTGATATGATTTTTTTCAGAACATACCTATAAGATATTAAAACAGGGTTAGAATCCAACATTTCTTCTGAAGTAGTTGCAGTTCCTTTCGCCCTTATGTTTCTGCACACTCGGTCGCTCTGTTTATGGAAAGCAATCACCAACGGCAACACCAGGACCCTTGATTTGGAATGGCTCATGCTTGACAAGCCTTCCCCAAATTCAGAGCCAAGGTCTGAGCTTTTTGCCCAGACACTTATCTGTCCTCACTGGGGTCCCCAGGCAGCGCCAGAGTGGCCTGGGCCAAAGATAACAGGAGTTCTGGCACTTCTCTGGGGGAAATGGATGCTCTATCCCTGACAACTACAGTAGAGTCTTAATGAAACGCCCCTTGTGTGGGAACTTAAGCTCGCTAGAAATCTTGGAGGAAAAGAATTTAGTCTGGTTTAGACTGATTAGGCATTGACAATGCCGCTGTCCCACTGGAAAGATTCCCAACAAGGCAAAGACTAAAAAATGCATCTTACTGCTGTTGATAAAAAAGGGCGTCTCAGATGGAATGAGAAAAGATCCATGCAGATCAGTTATAAATTCTGCTCGGATGGCAGCTGTTCCCTGCTCCCCTTCCTGCCCAGCACACTCTCTGTCCGTGACCTACAAGGCCCACAGCAGTTCCTGGTGGACAGGTGCCCGTGCCAGGGAAATACAGAAGTCCAGCTCTGCTGAGGATCACAGGTTGAGTACACACTCATGCAGAAATGGCATGCTTACCCTTAGGGGGTTGTCGATCACCAGAGTGGTGTCAGGAGATGTGTCCAACATCGTAAAAAACCCCAATGCTCTCACTGAAAGGACCTGATCACACACCACGGTGCACCCAAGCTCTGTTGCCAGCGCTGGATTTTACCTCTTGCCATTCTCACCAAAAGTACTTAATTTGACGCTGAAGGACAAAAAAGGATGGGTTTGAAAAACATGTAAGAATGGCTTTCTTTGTTAACATGCACTGAGTGTAAGATTTTGACATGACCTTGGTTTCTCATTTTGCCCTTGTACAGTGTTTCATTGCTAATGCCTCCTTTAAAAGCAGGATATTTCTTTTTCTTAAAAGATAATTCTAATCTTAAGCTTCTTTTCCTAATGTCACAGTTGCAATCATGTTGATATATTCTCCCAACCTTTTGCAGCCTACCCTTAAATTATTTGTTGAACAAGTATTATCTTTCAATCACATGCTCTTGCCCTCTTTCTTTTCATAATTCAAGGTTCAGATGTGTTTACTTCCTTATACAAACAAAACTCCTCCAAGCCTATCCATTACCACCCCCTCAGTCTACAATTTTCTCCCTCTTATATAGCAAAAACCTATTTTTGAACCTTGTCTTAAGTAATAGAACTATAAACGAAAAGTTTTCTCATTCAGCTGTAACATGACAGCTATCTGAACATTTGATTGCATTTTGCTTTTTCAGCATAGTTCTTATGTCTTCACTGCTTGTTTATTTAATTTTTAGAAAGTATTTAAGGTTAATGAGTTACAAGAAGTTTAAAACTCAGCCTTCACTGATGTCTGCTCCTCTGATTTATGGGACTCTTTCCCTGCTCTGACAGTGCAGAGATCTCTGAGAATTCTGTGTCGCCCAAACAGAGGCTGCTCACTGCTTTCTGGACAGACAATTCTTAGATATCCATGGTAATCTTAGCGAAGATATTCGAGGCTTTTTCTTCATAAAAGTCTTCTTATTTATTTGCCTGCCTTTAAGATGAAGAAATTCTCAGGTGTAACCTTAAGAGCTCTAGGGAAAAAAAAAAAACAACAAACCAAAAAACCCCCCTCAAACAACAAATAAAGCCTTGCCCCACTATTTCTGTTCATAAAGAAGTAAACATTAAATAAACAAACAAAATAAGTTCTAGAACCTTGGAGCCCCAGTTGGGCTGTTTGCAGCTGAAAACCCATTAGTAAAGCTATCACCTGAGGTAAGTTTCCAGTTGCTAAACAGCTTGGGAATTATCTCAGTCTCTTATCCATAAAGTATTTGGACTTTATGATGAGGTTTTTGAAAGGCATGGATTGATCACCTCTTACCCTCACCTAGAAAATGATACCCCTTCTGGATTTTAGTGTCTGTTTCCACTAATGTCTACAGTTCAGAATCCTATAATGTGTTTAACTACGATCTGGCCATACAGCACCTGCAGTGCAGGAAAACACCATCAAATTTTGAACGAGCAGGATTCCGGTAAGTTTTCTAAGCTTTATGGCCGCTGCTAATGCTAAAAGGTTATAGTATTTCATGCCTCTATTTCACACGGAATAGATTGAACCTCTGTAATCCTTTGCTTCTCTCTTTGCCAATTGCCAATAATCCAGCTGTGCCCCATTCCCAGCTTGGGCTGCATGGCTGCTTGGTTTCCCTGCATCCCTACCAAATATCTGTTTCCAGGAGGCAAATGAACAGGCTCGGTTTGCAAGTGCAAGGTTCAGGCTGAGCTCTCAGTTTTATGTTCTTAAAAAACAGATTTAAAAGCCCAAAATAACACAGAGACAAAAAATTAAAAGATTGGATGAGGAAGGGTAGGAAAAGGGGTGTGAGGGTAGAGCCAGAAGAGCAGGGCAAACAATATTTTACTTCAGAGGATGACAAGAAATTCTAGTAATAGGTATGGGTGAAGCAGAAGCAAGGATAAACTTTTGAAATTCCAATCAGGAATAGGAAATGTAGATCAATCCTGCATTTCACTAATTAGAGGTGGGCAACTCTCCCTACACTGAGATAAAAAAGTGTGGAAGTAGAAAAAAAAGATTAATAAAGTTACTGAGTACCAAGAGCCAAGTATTTACAGGAACCTTCTTTCCACAGAAGAAAAATATTACTTACTGTTGGGTTTATAGCAGCAAAGAAGGACTCCAGTGGTGGCTGGGGTTTCTGCTTGTGATTGTCAGAGAAAGGGATGCAGGATAAATTCTGCTTTTCTGAGGAGAGGCCAAGTGAAAACCCAGTCCTGACCCTCACTGACCTGACCTTGAAAGCCTTGTCATGGGAATGTGAGTGTCCATGTTTGAAACACAAGCAAAATTAAATTCGTATCAGCTGATGGTCTCAGACCTTTATTGTCCAGGCAAGCTAATTAATTTATCACTTTATTAAGGGGCTTGTAGAATGTAAAGTCTTGCTTGTTAGCATGTTAACAAGGCTGTAAACTGAGCACTCTCTTTAGATTGTAATATAACCAGCTTTATGAGAGCAGGGGGATTATAAAAGCTTCCTCCACAGCACATATCTGATTTAAATGAATAAAAGCACTAATGAAAAATCATCTTGGGGATGAGATAATAGATCTGCTCTGAGACCTGCAGTACCCAGTCCCCATGGAATACAGACACTGAAAATCACAGCCTAAATTGATTGCTATTTACTCAAGTCTTTAGCAGCAGAACCTTAATGTTTAAACCAAGGTATCACCAATTCAAGGCCTTAATTTGCATCAGCAGTCCCTGTGTGTTTTGGAGATTACTCAGGGTTAGGGAATGTACAATATTAACATTATTTCCACTCTGGAATAAAGTTTTGTGCTTTCTTTGACAGGCAGTTTTTTGTTTCATATTTGCAATTATTTACTGATGAAAGGCACTCCCCATGAAATTGCTAGGTTTTGCTGCCTGCCATCAAATCACATATTTTTTTAAGTAGTTCTCATTTCCATCTCTCAGTTTTCTTCATTATTTTTCAAGGAACTGGACTTGTTAAGCCATTCAGCTTTGGCAAATATTATTTTTAGTTCTCCAGTTTGGATCTGACTGATAGTTTTCTGCATTTCAGGCTGCATTTCAGCTTTTCTAATTTTCAGAAACGTCCTGGGGATTAGTGGCAGTCAAAAAAACATTGCATGCTCTCAGTTTGTTATGGCTTCTCTCTCTGGATACAATGGTCTAAGGTATTTCCTCTTCACTGTCCAAAGTAGGCAACATTAAGTCTCAAAATAAAATGGACTTGCCTAGGACATTTAATCATACCAGTCATAGGAGTTGTTTGTAATTTAGTCTAGCTAAAATTATGACCTCATTATCTTTATTTAAAGTCTATATGAACAGCAACATCTCCATCCCCTCCTGTCAAAACCAAAAATAAAACCTTACCACACAAAGCTTCATTGCTAACCAGACCAGTGAGAAAAAGAAGGCAGACTAAGATATTACACCTGTTTGGGGTTATTTTCTTGGATAGGAAAAAAAAAAAAACCAAAATTATCAGAATAACTTGCAGAAATTTACAAAGTCTGTTAAAAAAAAAAAAAAAGAAAAAAATCTTTGAATTTTCAGTCCAGGAGTACATAATTGTCCTTTCCATTCCTCATTGAAAATAGTGACATTTGTTGGGGATAGATCCAGTTTCTTTCTCTTCCCTTCAAGTCACAGAATAGATATTACACACAGGTCAAGGAGCCACCAGACTCCCCCTTAGAACCTGAAACTTGAAATAAAACACTCCCAGTGAGTCTGGGGAGATGAGCTGAAGCTTTCCTGGCTCTGGCAGACAAGGAAGAAGGGATCACTAAGTCAAAATTACGAATATTCAAAGAAGGGCTGGAAAAAGTATAGGAAAAAAAGGCAATGGGTGTAGGGTTTTAGCAGTGGAAAGCAGGAATTGTGATGCTGGGAATGGGTTTTGTAGCCCTAAGCATCTGAACGGTGATGAATAGAGCCAGGCAATGCACTTTGGTGAAAAACACAGCCTGGGGGCAAGTTTGGTAGTCTCCCTTTTCATCCTTGAAGATCGAGATGCTATAACTGAAAATAAATTCAGAATCCTGCAGGGAAATACTGAATTTTTATGGGAACAGCTAGGAAAGGCTCAAACAGTATTTATCATCTGCTCTGAGGAAAATAAATTTGTTTTGAGGATAAAGTCATGGTTCCTCTTTTAAAATTTTGATTTCATTTTGGTCTTCTATCTTCTGAAGGCTTCTCATGTCTCTTGGGAGAATTGGGAAAACTGGAATTCAGACAACATAAGAATTGCTCTCATCCTGCATTTTAAATAGCCCTCCATTAAACTCTTAACCCTTTTCATCTAATTTCACATTATTTCCGTGTATTTTGCATCCTTTCACTGGATTCTGCTTTATCTAAATTTTTCACGCACTCTAAGTCAGATATCATGGGATCTGTGACAAAAAACAGGAAGAGAGGAGCAGTTTCGCTCCTGGATTGAAAGAGGAAACCAAGAGCAGACACGAAGGTAAGGCCAAACCCAGAGATGTCGCAAACCTGCAGCACCAGCAGCCGTGGGGTGCAAGGTTCTGCCTCAGGGCTCCAGTCAGCAGCCCTGGACTAGACAGGTTTTTGTTTCCTTTCTCCTGGTTTGAGTCACCTGCTTTTATTCCACCATCACTGGTTTTTAATTTCTCCAGACTTCGAAATAGCGCGGCAGCTTCTGCAAAGGGGAGCTTGAATGTTTTTGAGTCAGCAGGTTTCCTTTGCTGCATTCCAATGGGAGAAGAATCGCTGTGATATCCTTCTGGTGGCTTGACAGAAAAGAACCCTTTTCACAACCAGGAGTCGTGAACCCCACCAGGGGCTGGTCCTCTGCTGGAAGCCAGCAGAGGGTGCAGGCAGAAGTGCTGCTGATTATATGGTTAGAAAGTTGGTAAATGATGTTTTAGATTTAATTCTCCAGCTTTATCAACTCTTCTGACAGTTTTTAACTAGAATTGCTACATATTTCAGAGAAAAGACAGCAGTGCTGAGATCTGCCTCTGGGGAGCTCTTCTAGTCAAGATTTCTTGTTGTTCTGGAGCAGAAGGGGGCCTCACAATGCTGCCAACACCTCTGGGAAAGGAGGAGACAGAAGGAGGGAAAATGTTTAGGTTAGAGACCCAGAGAAAAGCCTTCCACACGCTGTGCATGTTTTCTTGTTATTTAGAGAGGTTTATTAAAGGTCTTATGTTAATGAAAATGCTTGTACAATCAGCCATTGGAAGTATTTCTGGAAGAAATGATAATATGCCCTTTACTGTGGCTCAAAAGGGATTCTTATTTTAAACTTCTTGTGCTAATAGAGCAACATTGCTTTGAAGTCGGTGACCACTGCAAATATCGAACATATTTACAGACAGGTACAAGTATGCATTTCTGAACTGTCAATTTGCTCTCTTTCAGCCTATCCCAGGGTTTAGGGAGCCTGCCGGGAATGTCACTCTATCAACTAAAAACACAATGACAGCTGGCCAGCTTGTGGAGATAAAGCACCAGGAGGACAGTGTTTCACTTCACAGCAGAAACTGATGCAGTCTCCTAAGTTTATCTTTCCTCCTCTCAGTTTTTTTTTGTTTGTTTGTTTGTTTTGTTTTGTTTGTATTTCATTGTATTCTCTTCAACATGCTCTATTCTTTACAAATCATCCAACTTGTTTTATCATTAGGCAGCAGTGAGAAGATAGAAAGAACCCTCCCTCTAAAACATAATTTAACTCTCATGGGAACAAAAACATGTCTTATTTCCATGCAGAAATTACTTGTAACAAGAAAAATATCATGGAACAAATTCTAGGAAAAGAGGTCTGTTCCTATTCATACCACTATTTTCCACACTCTTGTAATTTTATTATCTCCGGTAAAATCTCTTTCTTTATCATTTCAAGTGATGTTATTCTAAAATTCTGTCCTAATGGCAAACTCTGGTAGAAATTCCTTTCTGGTCATCCCTCTTCTGTCTGAGAGCAGAAGTGCCTGGCTCACAACTGGCTGAAATCAACAGTTCTTTTCTCTGGCTTCAGTTGACTTTGGGAGCAAATTATTTGGATTTTACGGGATTATCACTGCTCAGAACAGAGTGAACTGGAACTGGCTCTTACTGGGTCAAAAGGAAGACAGTTTCAAGACAACGATCACGTCTCAGCTTTTACCACTCCTTACTGAAATAGTCACATCTTGTGGACTCACACATTGCTGTTTGCAACAAGATTTGCAATACTTGACAAAAATAAATGAGGGCTTAGATGAACATATCTGCACCTCAGAGAAAAATGAAAACAGCTTAGCTTGTAACCCTAAAGCCATGATATTTCTCTCTCTCATCCACCTCTTTTTGATCTTCGTGTAAATTATGAGTTATATTCAGTGGGGGCTTGTTTCCTGCCTTCTAAGCTGCCCAAGCTCAAGTGCAGAAATCAGTGAAGATGTAAAACTTTGTGGGTGTGCAGAACAACACAGACACAAGACCTGCACTTTATGAGTTAATGAAGGGCACATCCATACAATAAATCCACACCTGCTGCGCACACCTCCAAAATCATGACAAACATCTTTTGAAATAGCTCGAAGGACTAAATGTTTTCCCCATGTCGTTTTTTCCCCCTACTCTCCAAGATTTTTAGTCACTTCCTCATTCCCTCCATGCATCATATCTCAGAACATGTCCCTGGAATCAGAGCCTGCTTTATCATTCATCCTTTTCACAATAGCCTGCTGACAAACTTGAAAACAGCACCTCAACCCACACCCAGAGTTTTGAAAAAGAAATAAATTCTTGCAGAGCTCCAGAATCTGTCTCTGCTCCCACAGAAGTAGTGAAGTGGTTTGAATGTGCACAACGGGCTTCTGAAAAATGAAATGATTTGGAATAAATGAGCGGTGACCTGGGCTAATCAAAGCAGTTTTGTCTCTCTGCCATGACATGTTTACACTTCTAGATGCAGCATAAGTTGGCAGGATTTTTGTTCATCACAGCTATGTGGGATTTTTCTGCGTATTTCAGTCATCATGAATTTTCTGACAATAACTGGGAGTCAACTTCTGTTCCCATTTCTGTTTCAAGTTAAACCAGGGTAACCCTAGAGTAACTTGGCTGAAATTCTTTGCATTGCTGTAACAGCAGATTTCTTGTATTTCACATTTTGTGATTCAAAGAGAAAAAGCCTCTCTTTTTAATGTGAGTGCAGCCACACTTGATGCAGCTTGGACAGGTATTGCCTCCTGCCAGATGCTTTTTAAAGCAGAATATGAAAATAATCTCGCTTGTTTTGTTAAATATTCACCGCCACTTCACTTTGGAAAACAAATACTCAAATCAGCATAATTTTCCCAATTCATGAGTTCAAAGTCCAGAGGCTGTGGATGTTTTCACCTCAGGAAGGTTGAAGATGTCAATAATTACCTCACTGCAGAATGAGGGGTTTTCTGTCCCCTTCCACCATTTCTGTGTCTGCAGGGAGGAGCCTCTGTGTTGCTGTTGGACACACAGACAGACACACACTTTGGTGAGAAGGCATGAACTGTTTATCATGAAAATCTGACTCCTCTTTTATAGTATTTTTACAAAGGCCAGGGACTGGGGGAGAAGGTTGACACCTCTCCCCATCCCATTGGTCAAGACAACTGTCCATCAGCTGTCCATATCTCTAAAAACAAGAATGTAAACTACCTTAAATTAACAAAAACATTGCTTCTATTTATAACACCTACGTGTGAGAAAAACCCCAAGAACTATGAACTGTGAGACACACAGAAGGCTGAAAAATCAGGGCAACAATTCTGTGCTCTTAGAACTTCTGCAGTGGGACAGGAGCCTGCATCTCTTTCAAATAATCCAGAAGAGAGGAAAAAGGCTCCCCCCGGAGAACGCCAGAAGCTCAGAAAATGCACACAGAACAAAAGCCTTTGTCAAATGTGAACTGTTGGCTGCCCACCAAAACACATTAAGAAATATAGTTTGTGGCTTAAAGCAAATTGAATTTTACTGACTTTGAGGTCCAAGAAGGCTTATAAATTGATTTTATGAAATTTCAGTGAAGCTTTGTCATTGGTTTTTGGCCTGCCTCTGAGCTAAAAATACACATCTGACAAGAAAACATGCAAATCCAAGTTCACATCCAGGATCTAAGCCCCAGCCTGTTCTGCCCTCAGCATCAAGAGTTTCTGATGGAAGTCTCCAGTTTTCAGAATTCTTTTATTTAGTTCTAAATCATTTGCCTCAATTCTTCCAAAAAACCACAGACAAATAAAACCCCCTAAAACAAACAAAAAATACTTAAAAAAAAAAAAGTGATACTTTATTTACTCTACCTTGCAATCCAGAAGTGCTGTAAGTAAAAAAAGTGTTCTGCATAGCACAGAGATCCACAGTGTAGTAAGATCTTTTCTTGACAAATGATCTTTACCAACACGCCAGTTACAGAGGCTTTTTTATTTGAAACAGCTGCTAGAACGGCATCTTTATGTAAGTGCATAAAAAGGAGTGATAAATATATATGTATACACCCTCACACAGATTGCAGCCTTTCAACAGGGTGAACCATTCACTGAGAAAACAAACCTCCTCTGGGTTTCTATCCATCCTGCGAGCCAAATTCCCATTAGCACTCTTTCAGGTGCGTCCTTCTGCCAGCACAAATCCACACAAATACATCTTGGTAAAGATGCCTGCCTGTTTTTTTTCCAGTAATTTGCATTTGAGTCTTTGTTTCCTTCAGAAGAGCTGAGGAAGAGGAGCTGCAATGACCTGAGAAGAGCCTATAACCCCTGGAAACAGAAATATTGATACAAATAATAGCTAGAGACTGGTAGGATTACAGGAGGGAGAGAGGGTGGCAGGGGAGGGATTGTTTTGCTAAACTTGTCTTTATACTACATGATAAAAGACAGTCCCTGTCCCTAAAGACTGCCAGTGTAAATGCCTAAGGGAACAAAGGTCAGGCGAGGAGGAACCACTTGCTCAAGGAGCACTTCTGTTGGCAGAGCTTGGAGCTCCTGACTCCCCATCCAACATCTGAGTTCCCCAAACTGCTTCCTGAAGTTCAGATTTGTTGTCAGTTCGTTTAGAGGAGAAAATGTTGGCAAAATATTTCCAAGTAGATCTCTCAGCACTGGAAGGCAGTGGTTTGTGTTAAGCTATATTATTACATTATATTAATTATCTGATTATGTTATATTACATGTTTTATTAACTGATTCTTTCTGGCCTGTAGAAACCCTCCCTACATCCATGGCACTTGCACACGTTACTCCAGAAGACAGGAACACGTGCAGCGTCTGCCTGTTTTTGCTTGACTGATTGTGTTTACTTCGTTTCACTCCGTGCCACTTCTGCTTCTAATTTCCTACAGAATGCACCTTCCCAGGAAGGTCAGACTGGCAGCAGATGCTAAAGATGACTTATATTTCCAGTGACTAGCAAGCACTTTCCACTTCAGTTCAGTCATAAGCCATGCACGGACCAAACAAACCATCCAGCTGCTTTTGAAGAAAACCCATATTGCTCTATTACCAAAATAGAAGAAAATGGGTATTTATGGATAAACAGTTATGTTTCTGGCACATGCTTCAGCAGTGGCTGTTGCAGCATCACAGTGAAATTACCCTGTTAATGAATTCCTGTTAAGTGCTAATGACAGGTGATGTGCAGCAAAGCACATCACAAAGCTCTGGTGGCTTGCAACAAATCTCACACATGGAGAATCTGCTCTGCTATGTGGTAAAGGGGCACCTCTGAGAGGGAGACCTTTACCTCATTATGGCACTAAAAAACCACTTAGACCCTTAAAAAATGAAAACCTACTCATAATATACCTGGTTCTTCTGATCAGAAATTCAGCACTGTTTCTCAAGAGTGTTACTGACCATTGCCGACAGATTCCCATCAGTTCCATCTATCAGTGCCATGCGGCTTATATTTACACTTCACACTCTTACCAAGCACAGGCTTCACTGTGACACGATGTCAGCAGCAAAAACCATAAAAGATTAATATGTATTTTATGCCAGTTTACGTGGGATGATGAAGCAGTGCCTCTCAGTACCATGGAGGAGTGCATTTTCACATTGCCGAATAAACCTTGCGAACAGCAGAAGGAGCTGCGAGGGGGTCACGTTTGTGACAGCTTGAGATTGTGCTCCTGAGCTTGCAACAGGTCCTGCCAGATCAGTGCTTCAGCTGCAGAGATTCGTGCTCAAACTGCTACTTGTTGGTCAGGAACAAAACTCCCAAGGGAAGCCGGCAGCATCACGGCATTTTGTTGCTCCCGATAAACCGTGGGCTCAGAAGTGGCAGCTGGGCACAAGAGGTTTCCCAGAGCAAACAGACCAGCCAAAGGACACTGTCAGGTGGGAGGGTGGGCTCCGACCACCACAAAATCCTGCTTGGGCTGCAGTGTGAAATCTCTCCACTCTGGTGCAACCTGTCAGGGGATTAAACACCAGGAGAGTCTGGAGAGCTGGGCAGGAGCTGCTGGGATGATGTGGGTGTCATGGCAGGGACACTGTGGGTAGCCAAGGATTAAAGATTAATTTATTTTTTCCTGACAGTGCTTTCTGACAAGTTTCCTTCTGTGCTACCGTGGTGCTGGGGCAGTTTTTGCATCCTTTGATGGTCAAGCCAGTCTGGGGTGCCATCAGGGCAGAGTTATAAAGACTGGTGTTTGAACTGAACTGAATTCATGACTGAATTCACCCTGATCAGGATTCTTCTCATTTTAGCCTCTCTGTCTCATGTTTGTTATTTCTTTCCTTCAGTGTGGCCTCTTTCCTCTTCCTAAACCTCAGTAGCATGTTTAATTCTCTTTTTTCTTTACTAATTTGTTAAATACAAAAGAAGGCAAAATGCATCTCTAATAGTCCTCAGGTTAATTTATCTTTCCAAGCTTTCCTAAGCCCCTCAGATACATTAAAATGCAATTTTTCATTTGTGAAACTGATGAGCTAAGAGAGGGAAGGCAAACAGAAATACTTGGGAGCATGCCTGACTCTTGACTCCATTTGCTGCCTAAAATGCCTAGCAAACAACTCAACTAGTGGTTCCTATCTCTCCTGTGATTTTTTTACTGCAGAACACATTTTTGGGAAAGTATGTATTTTTAGAATGCATTTTCATTGTAGTTTTTATTTTATATTTTTAGTATACATATCTATTTATTAACACACATATTTCATAAGAGTAAGATACATTTTAGGGTATTTGTTTTGAAACAAGTAGCAGAGAAAAGTCTAGGAAAGCCATGGGGGAGCATTTAAGAGGGGGTTTATGGAGCTGAGGAGAAAGAACAGTCAGAGGCTGCTGGAGGCAGGGACAGATGTGCCTGGAGGAGGGTGTGGATGGAAAGGGATTGATCTGTAGGGGCAGGGATGGGGAGGAGTTGGAATCTGGGGCTCAGACAATTGTCTGGAGGCCAGTTGTGGGAAGTGGAGGAGGTTCTCATTCCTTGGGACTGGAGGAACAATGTGAGGATGTCACACTTTTGTCAGTCCTGAGGGAACGTCATACTCTATTTTGTTGGCATAAACAGGGTAGCTTTCCTAGGAAATCCCTGAGCAAGAACAGAACAAGCACCAGGAGGTCCCAGAGGGGATCCTCTCTCATCACAGAACCTTTTTGATCTCCAGCTGAGCCTTCTTGCAGAGGCTCTCCCAGGGCTTTGCTGGCCATGTCTTCAGGAAGCTTTTCCTGAGATGAACCTGCTGCATTTTAAGGCCACTCTTGCCCCACAGATCTTGTAGCAGCTACTCTGAGTAGTAAATTGACAAAACCACAACACTGGCCATTAAAGGGAGGAGAGAGATTATGTGTATGAAACAAGAGGGGTTTGGTACCCCTCCTGTTTGGTACCCCTCTTTGGTACATGACCCAACGCTGTATGCAAAGGACAAAGGAGTGATGCAGAAGGGTTCATTGTTTGGGAATTGAGTTTACAGACGCAGGAAGAAAATGGAAGTAAAATAATCTGAAGGCAGAGAGTCAGCAGTGCAATTGAACTCGTATTCAATATTATCCCTTTCTTTGGTATATAGATCAGTAATAAAAATCCCAAGGGAAACCGACTTGGAGCACAGGACCTCAGGTAGCTGCTCCCAACTAAAGGTGTTAGTGCATGCCATCTAGTTACCTGCTGAACTGCAGGACACCTGCCCTAAACTCGTGAGAAGTTCTATGCTTAAAAAGTTTCCTTCGGCTTTTGTTATGCAATGTCCTTCTTGGCCTTTTTCTATGGAAGTGAAAAACTAGTAATTTTATCTGTTCACATTTTTTTTTTCCCCAGCTTCAATTATTTTTAATGGATGTTTCAAGTTTTCCTTTTACAATGTGCTGAGAGCTACTCATACACAAGGGGAAAAAAACCACCAACCATTCAGCAGGTGAGCTATAAATGCCACATTTTTCAGTTGTGAAAAAGACTAACTTTCTGAATCTTGATAGCAGTACTTTGGAAACCACTTCACAGAGTGCTGCTTTTTTTTTTTTTTTCTTTTTTTTTTTTTAACAAAAGTCAAGCGGTCCACATGCTGCCAACCCGACAGTGTAAACAAATCTGTTTTTCCGGATTCCCTTTGTCAAATCAGCCTCCAGCCGAAATGCATTATCCCAGATGAAATGTATCAGGCACATAAAGCAATAATTACAGGTGCCTGGCTGTGTGTTGAGAATAAGAAGCCAGCCTCAGATCAAGGTCAGCGAGAGAGGGTGCAGAAAATACACACAATTTTTGTGTAGAACCTGGGAGCGTGCTCTCTCCACAGACAGACAAAACCCAGGCCTAGGGAATACTGTGCTGACAGGATGTTAGGAAGAACACAGCAATCAACAGGCTGTAGAAATTACTCTTTGCACATCTGGAGAGTCCTTTTTCTGGCTTTTCATGTTGTTCTTGGGCGCTGTGAAGCAGACAACACCTGAGAGCCACCCTGCTCAGCCTCCTTCTTGGCGTTCAGACAGGGGTCTGCAGAGGCAGGGAGAAGCTGCCTCAGTGGGCTGGTGCCTGAACCAGCCTGCCACAGGACATGGGAATGCTTGGATTAACTTTCATGTCTTGCAGGAGAACTAACTTTTTTGCACTAGCTGTTCCCAAAGGACCTTAGTTGAGGAAAATCTACAGCGGCTTTGTATGGAAAAAAAAAAAATAATAAAAACCAGTTGATAAAATCCTGAGCACTAAGTCCTCTGAGCTGTGGTAGTCTGAGAGTGACACACAAGCCTTGGAGAATTTGCTCTTTCTGAGTGGTTTTTAATGTGCCCTCGGGATCAAGCACTTCTGCCATTCAGGCTTCCTGCAGCCTGCACTGAGTTGGCGTCATGGAAAATTTCTGAGTGAAGCAGTTGGTTAAAGTTAATCTTGCCTTGGCCAAGGGCTGGGTTTTGGAAAAAACATGGTGAAGCTCCTTAATAGGAGCTGGTTACTTCTCAAGAGCCGCTCTAGCCTGTCACAA
The DNA here is from genome assembly GCA_013397315.1 of Donacobius atricapilla. Lineage (NCBI taxonomy): Eukaryota > Metazoa > Chordata > Aves > Passeriformes > Mimidae > Donacobius > Donacobius atricapilla. The sequence continues at coordinate 620,642 of WBMY01031620.1, forward strand.
AGGGCACCGCAGCAGTGACTGCCAGGCTCTACCCTGTCATTTCAAACCCTCTGGAGGTCCCCAGGCAGAGAAATTCCCAGCAGAGTTCCTGTCAGCCCAACGCTGCTGCTGGCTCCAGGAAAAGTACTGAGGACCCTCAACAGCCCAAGGAGCATGGCCTGGTGCATAATTCCCTGTTCTGGAACTGGGTGGCCTGGCAGGGAATCCAAGCGAGGCCCCGATGCGGTCGAAGGCTGTGGAAGAAATCAAATTCCATAGTGCTCTGAAGGGTTAAGGCCATGCTCACCTGGAGAAAAGGAAAGCAGAGAGCAAGGATGAGGTACTGCATAAGCACCATTCCTTCAGAGCTCATCCTGGCCATTCCTTAGCAGTTCATCCCAAACATTCACTTGGGGACAGCAAATACCAGTAGTTTGTGCATTTTTCTTCAGAAAACAGTGTTATGGCAACAAATAAAAACTGGCAAACCCTGACAGTGTCTTGTTTGAAGGACACAATTCTAAGAGATGTTAAGATCGTGCACTCAGCACTGCTCTGTGGAATAACTTAACAGCGCTAAAAATTATATTCTTTGTTTGGATTATCTTTTTGTTCACCAAGGTTTAAACCTACCCTGAAAATCTGTGGAGAAATAGGGCAAAAGCAAACATCAAAGAGCAGAAATATCCCAATTTTGTTTTCAGTCACTTTGTTTCATACAGTTTTTTACTGCAGTGTTGAAGAAAGTTTTCAGTCTGAATATTTATTTAGGCATTACCTAGAACATTTCTTACTCAGACTATCATTGTTTGCTCTTTGAGAAAAACAACCCTAAACAAAACAGAGAACAAACAAACAAAACCTCAAGCCCATATTATTTGGTTTAAAAGTCTGAAGTTTTTATTTGGTAAATAGGATTTGTTTTGCACTAATCTGAAATTAACCCTGCAGTTTTTAAGTTGTCAACACTGTCAGCTTTTGATTGCCAACAGCTTCATTTTTTCTGCAACAGTAATGTTCAATAGCATAACTAATTCATATCAGCACAGAGACAAACTTGTTTGTAGCTGTAGACTCAGAGAGGAAAAGTTATGGATTCCCTAGCAACAAGGGGGTTCAGACTTAACAATATAATTAAAATGAGTTTTTAAAAGCTTCAAACTTTGGATGCATCCTTTTCTCCTAACTGAGGCGTGAGTGATTTTGTATTTCTTAGTCTATTTTTGTGACGTTAGTATTCACTTACAGACAAAATAGAATTTCTACTTAGATGATATGAAGTCAAAAATTTATATGAAGAAATAGATTAAGTTGTCTCATAAGCATTCTTAACTAAGGGGTGAAAACAGCTGATGTCCTATACCAAAAGATTTTTGCTGTTCTGTGCAAAAGAAGCTGTCAGAGTTGGCTGTGCAATGACGTCCCTCTCAGCTGGAAGGCTGGTGTCAAGGCAACTCTCTCATACATTATTCTCATCTACTGTGCAAAGCTGGAATTTGTACCCAGGTTCTCTGGCAGGGAAAGAAATCGTTTCGCCCATTTCAAATGTGGAAGTTTAATTTTCAAATTAACCATTCTCCTGCGCTGTTTTAGTCCATGCTCCTGTTCACAGAATCATGGAATATCCTGTGTTGGAAGGGGCCCACGAGGTCAAGTCCAACTCCTGGGCCTGCACAGGACGTCCCAAAAAAATGGCTCATCCTCTGGGAATAGGAACGCTGCGTTTGAAATCTTATCTGCAAAATTAGGGTCCAAAGTATTTTGGTGGAATTTTCATTGTAGGAAAGAAGAGGAACACTTGGCTGATTTTGACTGTTCCTCTTCAAGTTTGAAGTTTCACATAATGAGATGCACTCTCTGTATTTCCAGTGACATTGTTATTCAACTGATGGTTTTGTTATGTTGGAAAGACCTTTTCCCCTATTTTCCCAACACTCCACCAAAAAGTTACTTGTGCCATTTATTTTTTATCTGAAACTATTTTGCCTGTCAAAACAGTAAAGAATGATGCCCTCTTATGATTTACAGTTTTTATCTCGCTAGACAAGTCTGCATTTAAGCATCTTGGATCATCTGTTTTTCCCAAAATATAAAACACCTCAAAAATCATTTGATGGGAATAAGAAACATGAAAAAACCTCCTCAGAAGTAATGAGCAGGTTTGAAAATTCTTTTCCTGGTCAATAATTTACATCATAAAAGGTTATGAAGCTCTAATTTTTTTAGCATTTATTAGAGCTTGTCACTTTTTGTTAAACATGCTGCCTTTGGTTTTCAATTTATCACAAATTAATTAGAATAAAGTAGGTAGTGGATTTTTTTTTCAAACATTCCCATGGATGTGCTGCCTACGGGCAGGAGTTTACACAGGCTGTGTTTGTGTGTAAGATCTGCTTTTTATTTCCTTATTTAAGTCAGCTAATAAACACAGTTTATGTTATTAGTGATAGGAAGAGCATTCCAGATGCATTTGTTGTTTTGTTCTCTATAAGCAGAATTAAGGAGTTACGAGGGTGCAAGCTCCTGGTGACATGTATTTTTATTTAATTAAAAAAATGCACCAGCAGTTTGTACAAAATAGTTTTCTGAGCACACTAATAAATGTGTAGAAGGCTTTGAAGATAGATTGAGGTTTCTTTGGTCTGCATCCAAGCTTATCGAGGTTTTTTTTAAACTGTCTCAATAGCCAGCAAGCATTTACTTACAATTATTTTTTTCCTTCAACTGATGGCATAAATAATTAATATGATAAAAGGTTCTAAAACATCAAATCAGTAAACAACCTTCAAGAGGAATTGGCACACATCCGATCCCCCAGACACCCAGCAGGAATCCCTTATGCCAATTAGACCTGTGAAATGGATTGATATTTTTGGCCTAGGATAGTCAGCCAAGCTCTGTGGGTTCAGTTGCCCCTAAAACGTTCAGGGAGATAACTCAAAGATCTTGGGTGGTTGGAGCTAATTAAATGTAGAGTCGGGAGATGGCATCACTGGGCTCAGCTTTTTGCTCAAGAGCTTAGGGGTGGGGGTGTTCCCCAAGGTGCAGGCAGTCCCAGTTCTGTCAGTTCTTCAAATCCGCCTCTCCTCCCTCCTGTGGAGTGCCCCTGAGGTGATTCTGAGGAGCAGCTCTCCTTCTCAATGCTGCCAGACTTCGGTGCCCACGGGAGAACGGCCCAGGTGAGTGTCCCAACCACTGCTCCTCCCTGCTGTGGGGGAAATTTTGGTCCAAGCGTTGCTCTCTCAGTGTTTACTCCTTGCTCTTAATTAATAGTCACTCCCACACAGCAAAATAGTGTCAGTAGGAGAGGTTCGGAGGTTGTTGGAGTCCAGGGCATGTGGAAAATCCCTCAAACTGCCCTGGGGGCTCCCAGACCCTGGCTGGGACCCCAGGAAAGCATTGCCTTTGACCTCTGTCCATGGGAAAAACTTTCAACACTCATAGATGAATTGAAAACAGCAAAAATTTAAAGTAGATAGTAGTTGAGTTTGTCACAGGGTGAAAATTTGTCATTTTGGGGTTTTAATATGGAAGTAGATCAGAGCAAGATGGAGAATTTTGGGCAGTGTCTCTTCTTCTTCTTCTTCTTCTTCTACTCCATTTCCTGCTGTGATGGTGGCACAGAGTCATTGGTAGAATGGATTCGAGGTAGAAATTGCGTGTTTAGAACAGGTGATAGTAATTGGCACAGAACTATAAATATAGTACATTTTTAGAGTTAATTGGATTAGAAATCTTTAAAATGACCTTGGACTCTCTGTCCATGTTCCTGTGGCTGCTTTTCCTTCAGTGCACTGAGACTGCTGTAAGGCATTGAGATAAGAAATAGAATAAACACCTTTGAATACTGGGCTACAGGTTCCATCTCATCTTTTAAACCCTAGTACAAGACTCTAAAAACCAAAAAAACCCTAATTAAAAGAATATCAAAGTAAAAATCCCATCAGGAGATGTCCCTCCAAACACTTCCTTTGCTTCATGGTTAGTTTATCCAGTCACATATTTTACTCCATGGGTTTTAATCATTCTGTTTTTTTCCCCAAATGTTACTCTGCACATTTTTTGGTCAGCTTGTTTTCTTTTCTTTTTGATAAATAAAATATATCTTTTTTAAAACTGAGTTTAAGGAAGGTTTTCTAAACATTGCAGTGGATATATAACTTGATATTCATCAGAAAAGCCACTATGGCTGAAACTTTATGAGGAAGAAATGAGCAGCTGTAATTTTAAATTTTATTATATCAAAAATCTTATTTGCACTTCGCTTTCATTTAATACGTGTTTGAGAATGTCTGACTTTTTGAGGACACTGGCAGGACAAAGATAAGGGCAGTGCTGTGGGGTGGGCGAGCACTGCCCCACTGCATCCTGCATCCCCTCACCCCATGTCTCTGCCCTGGCAGTGCCACAGTGCCACCCTCTTTTAGGTCTGCCTTCCAAACATTTTTACCACACATGCGCATTGAAACAACAGAGGAGGCTGTAATAGAATTAATTTAACTAATTTTTTTTCTCTCTTTTTTTTTTCCCCTTTATTTTTTCCCCTTGAAATGCTTACAGGAAACTGCGTTAGAATCCCAAAGTAATGGAATGTTTAAAAACCATCTGGGGATCTAAACCAACTTTAAAGAGTTAGAGTAACACTGATGCATGACCACAAAGACAGGTATGATTCTTTGTGAGTGTGGCAGATAACTTGCTGTTGTAGTGAGGAACATAAAATTCAGATATATATAAAAAAATCTTGGGATAGCTAAGTAATCACAGAATGATAATGAAAGAAATTAATCTTTGGCTGCATAAATATAGCAAGACTTAATTTAGTGAATACTTCTGGGAGTGTTATGCACAGAGAAACACCTAAAATTGTGCAAAAGAATTGGGATTGGCTTGATGGGAGTGCTGTGTGCAAGCATATAAACCAAAAATACATTTTATGTCACATATGTCTTTCTCCAAGCCATTCATTCCAAGTTGCTATTTGAATTTTAGCAATTAGTTTAAGGATTTATTTTTAGGTTTTGGTACCTTAAAAATGCTTTGTAAAGACATACAATAAGATATGAAGACACAAAACATTATTTCCTGTGGAAGCATGCTGGAGTCATCGAGACTTTTCAGTTTCTTCACAGAAGTGCAGCAGCCTGTTTAAAGAGAGATGAGAATCCTCAATCTTTTTCATGCTCAATTATTTTCCAGACTATGTGTGTGTATATATACATGTGGATTTATTTTAGAACAGTTTGGTTGCAATGGACAGGAGGTTTGTAGCTAGTTGGGTTCTTATGTCCAGAAACATAGCAATATAAAAGCACAAAAATAACACTGAAGAAAATGTATAAGAAAAAGAAAGAAAGAAAGGATGAAAGCAGAAAGATATCACCACTCATGGGATTAGATATAGGATTTGATTATTCTAATTTTGATGTCCTTTGGTTGATGGGGCCACCTTGATCCATCTGGAGTGGGGGAAACCCATGAAACACAAAGTTCATAAATGTTAATAAATTAATTATAAATTAATAAATGCTCAGGTTTACATGGGAACACCCACGTGCATAATCTGGGGAGGTTTTTACACCGTCTGGGCAGTTTTACACAGTCAGATGTAACACTGAGATCACGTGCACTACTCTGGTAGAAGGCCTCAGAAATTAATTTGGGGCACTTTGCGGGGCTTTGATGGTTTATGACTGCTTCTGAGGCATGAGAGCTGCCTCCTTGAGTCGATTATGCCCCATCAGAAGGGATGAATTCCCTCAAGGCTACTTGTGAACGTCCCAGTACCTGCTCAGAGGGGAGTTCTGTGCCTGAGGCTGTTGTGTGGGGAAGGGGGAGGGTATTGGCATGATGAAAAGCACTGAGGCCTAAAGATTTTTTAGCTTTTTAAAGATTTTTCATATATTTGTAACTTTGTAGACTGTTAATACACAGTTATAGTTTCTAATACTTTTCCTGCCCTCTTCCATAATTTAACAAACCCTTACTAATGCGTTCTTGAAATTCTGTTTTAGTCTCACTTTTAGGCCGGCAAAGACACTTTATTTTGCACTAGACATCATCGACACAATAGGACTAAAAGACCAGAGGGGGAGGGCTCCAACGGGGCAGAATCTGAGGGAAAATCCCATCACCAATTGCTCTTCTAGTGGGACAATATTTGACAGATATACTAATCAACTAACCTTATAAAATTGTAGAAATACTGCATCACCTGGGCATATCACCATATTGTGAACCTTGAAGGCTCTCAATTAAAGATTTGCTTGTATATTATCATTTTTTGGAAAAAAAGTGTGTTTTATTTCAGGCAACAGCACTATCCCACCACCACAGGGTCGGCCTTCTTATCAGCCTTCTCCCTTACCTGGCCCAAACCCCAGCCTCTGGTGATGGTGGGCGTCCACCCCCTCTGCACCCGGGAAACCTCAGCAAAGCTTTTGAAAATTGCTGATTGTTTGGGTCATTTGCCATGAACATTTCCCCCCCTGGATGGCAGCCAGCTGCAAAAATGGATTGTACCCCAAACGCAGCCAGCCCGGGCCACGGTCTCTGTGGTGCTGCTCTGCTGCCTTCATCCCGCAAGATTAATGTGATCCATGTCACAACAAGCAGACTTAAAATCAATAAGAAATAGTCTCCAGCGAAGCTCTTGAGACCCCCTCCTCCGGGGTAATAAGGGAGGTCATCATCCTTCAATATCAAGCTCGGTGTCAGGGAGATTCCTGCCAAAATCAATGGAGCTGAAGCAGTAACAGTTTCAGTAGGGCCGTCCCCTCATGGCACCCATCCACCACATCCTTTCGCTGCATCCGACACATCCTTTCACAGCTGACAGAAACTGCCAGGAGGGAATCTCGGTTTCCCTGACTCACTGCATATGAGCAGAGCTCGNTTTCGAATGATGCATTTCACTTGTATGATTTCACTTTCTATGGAAAAGTCATTTAGGCTGGAGATGAGTCTCAAAGTAAACCTAAATTTTTTAGGTTTACAGTAAATGAATACATCGATTTAGGTTCAACAGATTTTTAGTGAGGTGTCATGCTATTGGCGTTGTGACGTGGCCTGAATAATTCACCAGTAATTCAGAGATGCTTGGAAGTGGCACTGTTTTCTGGACACAAATAGCAGAACCCTTTTTGGATGAGAAGAAAATGAAAATAGGGTGGATTTATCCAACTATCTACCACACAGTGAGATAGCAAAGTATTATCATATTCAGTGCAACTTTAATTATTGATGGACAGTTCAAATATCTTTCATTTCTTCTGCAAAGAATATAAATCTGTTTTTTCTTGTTCCACCTGATCCAATTTACAAGGTTGGTAATGTTTTCTACTCCAAGTTTGTGTTTGCTAAAAAGGAACTTGAATTCTCTTAATATTTAATACTATTTATGAACTACCTGATATGAAAGGAGGATCTTCTCCCAAAAAATGGCACAACATTGTTGTTCAAAACACTATTTGACCAAACCTGCATGTTTCTTAAATAAATAAATAACTTCTTAACCTTTCTCGGATAGAAATTCTCCTATTAAAAATATAATAAAATTTGGTCCTCAAAAAAGTTGTTTGCTTGTAAACAACAAGTAGTATTTGTGTGGGAGACTTTTTGTTTGCGTGTTCAGCTTCTTTGCTTCCTTCTCCAACAGGAGATAAAAAGGGAAACTCAGATTCTCCGGAACGCTTTTTTAATGAAAGGTATTTGGTAAATGAGGGGGAAAAGCGAACAAACTTGCGCGCCCTTCAGCACACACTTGAAAATTCCTGCAAGCTACTGTTTCCACTTTGATTTGAGAGTTAAGAATGGACATCTCAGACTACTTAATGCAAAGGGAAGCAAGGAATTCCCAGCATTCCCATGCTATCAGGTGGGGGGAAATTGAGCGCAGTATCTTGATTTTAGAGCAACAAGACTTTGGGGTGTGGTTTTTTTTATGACTGTCAGAAAGTCTCCAGGAACACTGTTTCTTGCTTCCTGCTAGGAGAACTTTTGAAATCACAGACTCAAAGAATGGTTTGGGTTGGGAGGAACCTTAGAGTTCATCCAGTCCCAACCCCACTGCCAGGGACAGGAGCACCTTCCACTAAACCAGGTTGTTCACAGCCCCATCCAACCTATTGATATTCAGGCCTTTCACCAAAGAGTGTTATTTGTTGTGTATTGTACTGCTGGCAAAAAAATCCCAGCCTACAAAACACACTCCTCCGGGAAATCTCTCAGGAAGGGCTTTCCAGCCCCTTTTGTTTTCAGAGGAAGGAGGTGCAGGAACTCATCAATGAGGAGAGGCAGCAGAGCTGCGCCTTCCCTGCGTTCAAGCTGGATTCATTAAGTGCTCTGAATTGAGCTCTAGAGAAAGCAAAGGCAACAAGTCTGGTTCTAAACTCTCATCACATGGCTTTGCGGAGATGGCAAGAACCGCACAATTTGGATGTCTGTGGCTAATTTTTCTGATTAAAGCACTAAACTATGCAGAAATCAAGGCAGAAAACTCATTTAGGCTGCAATTCTGTCCTTAGTGCACTCTGAATTACTGCGCATAGAGTACACTTTGAAGAAATTACTTGCTGTTTGGAGACCTTTTAGAGCCTCACGATTTACATTGAGCTACAGAATAAATTTTTATCATGGCCTCTAAATTTTTCATGCTACAATTGCATAAACTTGCTAACAAAATATGGAGTGATTCCTTTTATTGCTCCATCTTTTTTTTCCTAAATAATAATATAAAAAAAGGCGTGTACAGGGAGGAGAAAGGAAATGCAGGAGGGAGTGTAAACTTTCGGATAGGTTTGAGAGTTCTCTCTTGGTAAATCAGTGTAAATCAGTGAGGTTGAGTGGAGTGACCCCTTTCTGAGGGAGGCAGGCTTGGTTTCAGGCTTAGGTGGGCCCAGACCAGAAGAAGCCTTGAGATCACCACGAGAAAAGACTTAGCTCTGCTGCCAGGGATCACTGCAGAGCTGTTTCCAGAGAGCCTAGGCATGGAAATATCCTAATTTATCATATTTGGGTCTGAAGGGAAGGACAGGCTGCAGAACGCAGCCTAGAGGGAATCTGGCTGGGAAGAAGCTGGGCCAAAGACATGCCCTCAGAAGCTTGCAGATCACAGGAGAGTGGGACAATGATAACACAGGACAAGACTGATGTTTAAGAAGTATTAAATTTTAAATAACTAAGGTCTAGTCCCTGAAGAACGGGCTCTGAAATAGAATGGCTGGGAGGTATTGTGAGATGCCTCAGTTAGCAATTTGGCCTAGAGGCACACAAGGCTTATCAAACGATGTTTTAAACATTCTCAAGTTTCTAGAGAAGCAAAATCTCCTAATAAAAATACCTCTGTAACCCCAAATTAAATAACCCAGATTCTGAGAACTGGCAGGAACCAAAGTTTTAAACACTTCATGCTGTGAAATTTGCCAGAAAATTTTGTAGGCAGTCAGTATCACACCAGTGAGGTGCCCCTTTGAATACGTCAGAATTGTCACCAGTTTTAATCATTTAAACAAGACCAATCCATTTAAAAAAATACCATCTGAGAAGAAGGAAAGACTTTGGGAGAAAAATTTAGTAGGTAAGTATGAGATCTCTGCTGTGATTTCACAGGTGTTTTTCTCAAGGCAGAAAAGAGACGTCTTGAAGGCTAATGCTGAGAAAGAAAGGGTAAAATTAAGGGCAGCAAGATTAAAATATGTTACTCAAGGTTACTCAAGATTAGCTGTATGATGAATGGTCCACAGAATGCGGCATAAATCAAGATAACTAAGATAAATGGAAGCCTAATTTAAGGAGTGTGCTGTCTCTGGATCAGAACTGGAAGGAACCAGATGCATGACTGCCAGATTGGGAGGTACAAGAGCAACACCAAAATCAGGGCAGGTCTGCACAAGAGACTGTTTCCTAATGTCTTTACCAGAGACGGTAGGAAAAATCATCCAGGAACTGAAGCTGGGCACTAGCAACAATTTTTAATGCATTTCCCCTCTCACAGAGGGAAACTTCTGGCTTTTTTTAGACCGGAACTTCTCTCCCCCGTGACAATGACCTGACTCCTTGCTACAGCCTTCCTTACCTATGCCTAACTGCACACTCAAACCTCTTTTCATCTTTTATTCCATTCCTTTCCTCACTCCCTTTTTGAACAGCTAGAAAAAACAATCAGAGAGGACCAGAACTCCTCTGCTCATGTTATGCAAGAATTGGGGTATTTTAAAAGAAAAAAACAAACAATAAGCCTTCCATAGAAATGTATTTTTACAGATGAAATACCTTTAACACTTGGATTTGTGCTCAAAAATGCCCCTTTCAGGGAATTATTTTCATTGTGCATGCAGAAAGCAGCACCCTGACCACCACTGAGAGGGCACAGAACCTTCTGAGACCGGAGAGGAGAGAAAACCCCTGTCTCTTGCTGGGAGAATCTCAGCGAAAATATTCATCGAAGGAGATTTACAATGCACTGACTTTGTCCAAAAGACCGCAGATGATGCTGGATCCACAGAAAGAGGCGATCCAATGAAGAGTGGAAGGGCTGACAGCATTTGACAAACGACGGAGGTGACAGATCTAAAGGCTGGGACCATCACCTGCACCAGCCTTGAGGAGGCACTTGAGCTCTGGTCCAGGAGCAGCAGGGGAAATAAACTCTGCATCCCTTGGGAATGATAGTCAGGAGATGCCTAAAATCTGGGGTTCCTGAGTATGGGCTGCAAACTGTGATTAGGTGACAGCTGCTGGAGGAAGGGGGCAGCTAAGCCTGAGCATCTGCCAAACGGATGAAGATTGATTTGGGATTACATGTGATGTACTCTGGCACAGGGAAGGAAAGTTCCCATTCCCAAGAGCCTTAAGGAACAGCCACTTCCCAAGGAGCAGGAATTCTGCCCCCACTCGCCTGTTCCAAGGTTTCCCTTTCTCCCCCCCACCTCGTACACAGAAATGTGTTTCTTTAACTGATGTTAATTAAAAAATCAAGAATCACCCTGAGATTCTCAGAGCCAGATGAATAATTTAGCTTCACGAAAACTTTAAACAGAAATTAAGCTTGTTTTCAGGGGTTTTCAGTGTTTCTTCAGGATAATAAATGCCTTCCCTTTGTGTTCCTTCCTCATACATTCCACCTCCTACAGCTTTTTCCAGCCAGTCACTCGTGTTCCTTTTCCCATCCATGAGCTTGAGGGATTTCAGGGTGAGTCAAACTGCAGAAATGATTGTAATTAAAAAAAAAAAAAAGAAAAAAAAGGAAAAAAAAGGAAAAAACCCCTGTTGAACAGCAGTTTTCAATTTTTACTTTTAACCTGGATTCTTGTGGGGGTCCAGTTTGCAGAGTACAGCATCCAAGGGTACTTTTATCTGTCTGGAAACCACTGAAGAACAAATTAAATTATAATAATAATAATAACAACAGTAATAATAATACCAATAATGAAAAAACGGTGTAAAGTGGTGTCATATTAATGGTAGTCTCATCACAAATATTCTCTTCATTTATCCTCCTTATAAAAACTGTAAATAGACTCAGGTCCAAGATTGGACAATGAAAATTACCACAGGTACAGAGGACTTTTGCTCTTTAGTTCGGGGAGTTATTTCTGACTAAAAGTCTGCTCTTTCCCAATTCTCAGCATTATGTAACAGGGAACTTTGTTCTTTGTGAGACTTAATACCTTTCTCCCAGAATCTGCACCCACCTATGTTCATTAAAAAAGTAATTTAATAATCTGAATTGGTGCAGCGGTTGCACCAAGCAATTTGGGGGCTGGTTTGTATTTTCAGCTTGAAAAAGAGGAGACAAGGGGGTGTATCTATAATCTAATAGGCATATATGTACCTGCTTCTCCCTCGGGTAGATTATTTAGGGGTTAATGCATTATAATGGAACTGTTTATATTTGTTAGTTATAGATTATTGCACATTTCACGAAAGAAACCTGGCACCGACCATAAATCATACTTTTATTCTGTATTCTGCTTAGCCAAAAATATGCACATATGTACAGACACATTTTATTACACAGAGGCACTGCTGAATATAAATAGAATATTTGTCAAACTTCAGATTAACATAAAAATAACATTGCGCAAACACCTGATTCTGCCAACCCACCGGCACATCCTCCACATTTTTAAGTGTTCTGCCTAAAGCAGCATAGCTAATGGATTGCATTCGTGGAAATAAATAGGTGAAAATACACCACAGATTACACAAATACAAGTAAGAGAGACAGCAGATGTCACTAATGTGAGAAAACATTGCTGACACGCCAGGGGACCTTCCACTTAAATAATATCAGCGAGTCAATGATCAAGCACTGACAAGCTGAGGGTAGAATTGAGACAATGTCTCACATACATTGTGCTGTCTGCTAGAATCAAGAAAATTACAACTTCCCTGAGTGAATTCATGGTTTAAAATAAGGGATTAAGCAAAATTCATGTAGAATATTTAAAAATTTACCTTTCTGTTTGATGTATTTTGTATAAGCAATCAGTATCAGTTGCCTACACATGGAAGCAATGTTCTAAATGCTCCCCAAGTTCTCTGCAAACTGTGTCAACCCAAAGAGAGGGAGGCTGTGGGATTTGCAAGAGATAAAGTGCTGCCAGGTGCTTTTACCTGAGCGTTCACCAAAGGTCTGAATCCCACTGACTACACATTATTTTTGCAGAAAAGTATGGCTTTAACTGCAGGCTAACAACACCTGCACTTGACACTGACCCCTTCTCGGGAAAGGACTGAAGTGACATTTTTAATGGAGACCATGAGTTTTGTCAAAGGACACAAAACTTCTCCATGGTGCTGCAGCAGAGCTTGATAGGCATAGAAGCTAAACCCTTTTTTTTTCCACGCTTTTTCAAGCAATACAGAAGGTTTTAACTCACAAAGAAGACACTTAATGCAGAGAGGACACGTAGCCTTCCTCTGCTCCTTTCTGTACGTTCTACTCCCCGTCTACATTTGTGAGGGGTGAACGATGAGCTAAAGAAGAGTCAATTCCTTGGCTTTGAGTTGGCTGTGTCTGTAGCCATTATTCTAGAAAATAATGATTGCAGGGGATGAAGTGGGGTGGGACAGTGAAAGCTCCTCAGGCCAAAAATAGTTAATTTGACTGAGATTTACGTGCTAATATGTTGTTAATTGTTGCCCAAAACACTGTTGAGCTCCAGGGCTTTTTTCCAGGTTCCTGAGATTCACATCACTTGAAACAGATTTCACACTATTGTGTCAGTAAATATATAAGGGAAAAAAGTGTAAAATTATGTCTTTTAAATAAATAGTGTAAATGAGGGCAAAGAAAAAGTTATAAAATCCTACTTCCTGTATTAAAATGTCAAATTGCCAGTTTCATTGTTTCGTACATTGGTTGGCATTAGCACAGGAATTTCTGTGAAGGAAAGGGAACAGATTTTGGCACCTCTCTCTGAAATATATGGGCACCCACCATGACTGCCTTGCTTTATAGGTCCTGGTGTAGTAAGATCTCATCTCAGCCCCGTGAAACACGGTCCTGTCAAGGCTGAGTAAGGAATGGTGAGTATTTCACACACGTTGCAGCTGGAGTCAATTCTTCATTAGAACACAGCTCATAATTTTAGCAAGTGCACCCACTGTCGGAACTCAGCCTTAAAGTATAATGAATATGTCAATGCTAATCAGAAAAATAAATCTAAAAGGGAAATCCTCTCTTGAGCCTGGTCCCATGATGATTTGAAGGGGAGTAGTGGGTGATAGAAATGGAAACTGTTATACTAATAGGGATTTGCTCTGTTCCCTTTGGGGTATGAAAGCATTTATAAAAAATAAACCCCACAACTTTTAGCCTGATCTCTCAGCTAAGAACGTTCTTAGTGGCTGACAGCGAAAACAATTCAGTCTTCTTTATCACCATCCCACAAAATAGGGAGGTTTATGTATTATACGGAGGAATTCCAAATCAAAGCTGGGAGTTTTAAATTGCTTTACAATGTTAGATAAAGGGAGTCTGGAGCAGAATTTACAAATGCAGAAGCCAGTTGCCTTGACAGCAGTTTGAATTCTGTTTTTTGTGGTTTCTGAGCTCTTTTTCAATACAGCGCAACCAGAAACCTGCAGGACTTTTAACTTTGCCTTGCTGTGGCTGTGAGAGCTCAGCAGTCGTTAGAGCAGGGACTCAGTCTGGGTTCAGCTCCTCACTTGGGAACCGGTTTGGCGTGCAGCCTTGGAAGAGATAACTCTAATTACTGACAAGATGGCAATCTGGAGGTAGCATTTTATTTCCTGTCTTGCCAAAATAATGTAAGAATTAATTAAAGTTTGCAAAACACTATGAGATCCCGAGGCTAAATATTCTATAGAAGCACTAATGATCTATCTTGTTGGGTTTTGACCATATGCACACAGTCAGTTTGATGTTTTCCCAGAAAAGACTCCTCTTGTCAGAATAACAAACTTGAGTTCTTCCTTATTGCTCCATGCCATGATTTTTAATATAGAACCAAACAAGCTGTAATTGACGGAGATTTCCTGCAACTATTTTCCTGCTATTTCTCCATGATTTAAATAATGTATATCAATTTATCTCTACACTTATGAAATATTATTTGCTCGGTACTCTGTTTTCTGGTCTTCCAAAGAGTGTCTTCTAACAAAACTGTAAGCCAAACCATTTGTCTTACATCTTCTTTTCAGTAACCCCACCACTCCCTCCTTCAAAATACAAAATCATCATTTGAGAAAACTCACATCTAAATCTACATCCCTGTGAATGGCCAATGTCTTTGCCTACATGGTTTATTTAAAGGCTGCTGTGGTCAAAATAAAGGAGCTATCTTGGAATGTTGCCTGGAAAACCGGATCACAATCCTTCTGTACAGGACTGATGTGGAGAAAAAACCTCTTTCGAGGTGCAGTCTATTTTGTGTGCTAATCCAACCCCTGGAAGACAATAAGGCTTTCAGTTATCTATGACTTTCATTCAGTAGTTTCACTGTAACTTGGGAGTTTCAACTAAATCTTGAAAAACTAAGGGGGGAAAAAAAGGGGACATAACATTTTCATTTATCAAAATAGGGATTTATGGCTAAAAAGTATGTTATTTTGGAAATGGTCTGTGTGAATAGAGAAGTCTGAAGGGCTCCTGATGGTTGGATAAAAAAGGTCAAAGCCTGGTCTGAAAGACTGTAGATGGATCAATTCCTATGCTGAAGGCAAGTCACAAGTGGCCAGGTTCCTTCTAGATGTAATTCTCTTAAAGAAGGGGAAACCTTTCACAGTTTCATGCACAATTTCTATTCTCCAACTGTCTGCTAAAGTGCTGTCCTCCTCAGCTTTAGGGTGCATTATACACTTAAAAAGTCTTTATATTTAGCTGGAAAGTTCAGTTATTTTACTTTCCTCCATTATTCCAATGTAGCAAGGAAAATTTAGGAGAAAACTTCACTCACAGCTGCAAGAAGTTAATTGTGCATGTGATAATCAAGAACTTGATCTTGACTGAAGGATGGAAAATCATGCTGCACTCCAAGTGAGTAATTTTTGCACTGAATAGTTATTAGTCAGATTTTGGTTTGGTCTCAAGAGCCAATGCTTCTGCTTTTGTATCTTAGTGAGAGGCTTAGGCCAGTCTTACTGCTTTATGTTTAAGAAGATAAGAGATTTTTATGGTCTTCTCCTCTAAAAGAAGATAATAACTTGAGATGTCTGCATGAAGGTATATTGGAGTAGAACTGACTGAATTGCTTTGATTGAAAACTTCTCAATTCTACTCGACAAACAGTTTTTCTCAACGCCTTGTTCTCTCGATGTTTTTCAATATAAGAGCAATTTAACAGTTTTTATTGCATGGATTATTTCTGGTTTGTTTTTGTAAATATAAGAAGGAACAAGTTTGGTGGTGTTTTTGATGGATTTTGAACTTGCTGCAATAACTTGCAGTCTAAAGTGATACAGCCTTTTTTATTTTTTAATTTTTTTTTTTTTTTTACCTTGCAATATCTCAAAGTAATGTCAACACATTGCGAAGCTGGATGCCATTAAGTACTTGAGGTGACTCTGTTTAGTGAGTCAGAATTTACCTTAAAAGACAACACAGGCGGCAGAAAATACAGAGATCTGTACCAGCCCTGAAAGTCTTTCCCGACTTCTAGGCATAATAGCAGATTTTTTTTTTATTTCCAAATCTGCTTGCTGTAGCTGTTGAATATAAAATTAGGTAACATCATCCAGCCTGCTTAGCGACTTCAGGATGAAAAGGTGATGTTTGCAGAGCCATGTGGGAACTGCAAGGCGCAGTGTCTATCTGTTAACATCCTCCCAAGGAAGGAGTTCAGACTCACATGCGATCAGTAGGCTACGATCAGACTCATTATTACACACAAGAAATTTGGTTGGGAACTATATCCACGTGAGCTATTGTCAGTACTGGGGTTATGGCCACAACTGTTTTATCATTATTATACCCGCTGGGATTTTACTAGCAGCGGCACACATCAGTCTGTGGATGGCTGCGCTGCATTGCTGCTATGCCAGCTTGTTTCCTTGGATCCAGACCCAAAGCCATTAAAATATTACAGCATGGCACGCTGGATTCCCCCGGCTCAAGGTTGTAGCATGCATGTTAATCATGCAGAAGATTTTTACATAACGGGGACAAGCCAAAAAAAAACGAGCCCAGCATCCGGATCAATTTTTCTCAGCATAAATGACTCATTTTTTCAATGCCCATCACCGAGCTGGCATCCCGGACTTGGTGCTGAGCCCCCAGTCCGTCCCCCTGCCACGCTGCAATGTGGGCACAGGCACCCCGGCTGGGGTCAGCTGGACATCAGGAGGAATTTCTTCACAGAAAAGGTGATGAGACATTGGAATGGGCTGCCCAGGGAGGTGCTGGAGTCACTCCCGAGAGGTGTTTAAGGCGGCACTCAGTGCCGTGTGCTCAGTCACAGGTTTGGACTCGATGACGGATTTTTAAGCCTAATTGATCGTGCTGTTCTGCGAGGTGTCCCCATGAAGGCTCGGAACCCCACCCGTGGCCAGGCTGTCCCTGCGGTCCTGCAGGGCACACCTGTGTCACTGAAACTGTGAGGAAAACAAAAACCTTCCAAAAGCATTTTTACTGTTGTCGAATCAAGGCATTACTTTATCCTAACCAGGATGTTGTTCTGGCCGGGATGTGCAGCAGAAATAATTTCATCCACACATAGCCTGGGTGTGTAGAGGAAATCATTCCATGACCCATGAATTTTACTGGGATTTTCAGATACTTATATAGTCAAAACCCATAGAAATTCATTGGTTCAGCGTTCACTTGTCCCAGGTTGCGCAGTTCTCAGTATTTGGTTTCCTATTGGAATTTCTTTTTTCCTGCAGGACATCCTTGCCTCTGATGCTAATTCGGTCCTCATTCCTTGGTTCTCTTCTCTCTCCTTTCCCAGACCAGGTTTCTCCGACCATGCCAGGGGTGATGTTTGGAGTTAATGATCTATTAATGGCCGTTGATGGTTTTTATCTTTTGTCTGTCTTCTGTGCTGCTCCCAGTTTGTTGAGATGTTAAGGCCTCATCAAGCCGCGCCTGGCGGAACAATGCCCTAGAAAGAAACTTCAATTCCCTTCCGCAGGGGCAAAGGCGAACAGGCGTTGGATTTGATGGTCTCAAAGGTCTTTTCCAACCCAGTTCATTCTGCGATTCTGTGTGTGAAAAACGAGCTTTATTTTTTCGGTAAAATTTAAAAAGTTTAATTAAAGGACAACAGGAGAGAGAGATAAAGCAAAGGGTTAAACAGCTGTGTGCTTGGCATTCAGGTAAGAGTATACTTAGTATTTAAAATACTTTAAAAAAGTATTTTAAATACTTTTCTATTACTTTAGCTTGTTGTGTATTCATAGACTATTATGTATATTCTTACTTTTCTATAAACTAGTTTCTATATTCTAGGAACTGTTTAGCATGGTTACTCTTTGGGTCTGTTTTTTTAGAGCACGTGTGTTTCCTGGTTGTGGTTTTAGCCTGTTCTTTTTATTACTTCTGGTTTGGGCCTTGGTCTATACTTTCTTCAGATGGCAGATGCTGATAATTGGCATATCAGTAGCAGGGTCTTCATGATATGTTTACTGGATGTTCTGTCGACCAAACAGACACTTTATGAATTACTATATTAGCTATTACTACTACTATGTCTAAGTTTTTTTAGTGGCAGAAATAAAAGTTATTTTAACCCTCTAAATATGGCATTCATTTTAACATTTGTGAAAAGTTAACTTTATAGTATGCACTTATAGCATGTGAAAACTGAATGAAGTTACATTAAAAAAAAAAAAAATTAAGTTTCGTATCACATCCAACAGCTGGGGCGGCGCCAGATGACGAGATTTTCACCCCGTCATTCCCCTAATTAGGGGTTTTCTGTCTCTCAGAGTCCCGTACCAGGGTTTAAAAGATGAGATGGAACCTGTAGGTCGATCTTCAAAGGTGTTTATTTTATTTCTTATCTCAAGGTCTTACAGCAGTCTCAGTGCACTGAAGGAAAGCAGAGACAGGAACATGGACGGAGAGTCCAAGGTATTTTTTAAAGATTTCTAATCCAATTAACTCTAAAAACGTATTATATTTATAGTTTTGTGCCAATTACTGTCACCTATTTTAAATGCGCAATTTCTACTTCGAGTTCATTCTACTAATGTCTCTGTGCCACCGTCACAGCAGGAGATGGAGTAGAGGAAGAAGAAGAAGAAGATGAGACTCCGCCCAAAATTCTCCATCTTGCTCTGATACTAAAAAGCCAGAACTACAAATTTTCACCCTGTGACAAGCTAAACTACTATCTATTTTAAGTCTTTGTTGTTTTTAATTCATCTCTGAGTGTTGGAAGTTTTTACCATGGACTAAGGTCAAAGGCAAAGCTTTCCTGGGGTCCCAGTCAGAGTCTGGGAGCCCCCAGGGCAGTTCCAGGGATTTTCCACATGCCCTGGACCCCAACACCAGGGCTGCCCGGGCGGTTCTCAGTCGGTGCCGCGGGTGCTCCTGCGCCTGGCCCCAGCTCTTCCTCCAGGCTTTTCCTGGCAGAATTTCGCTTTCCGAGCGTCCCCCTCGGATGCCCGTGTGGAGGTGGGTGCAATACCGGCTGGCCCTGGGTGCTGGGGGGTGGCTGTGGCTTCTGAGCGCCCGGTAACGCTTCAGGATGCGCAGCACTGGTGTGGTTTTGCGCTGGCGCTTGTGATGCGTTAGGGAGAATTTTCAGGAGCCCAGCCTGTACTCGGTGCTGATGGAGGGGCACCTCAAGTGCTGCGCCCAGTTCTGCGTCCCTCCCTTCAGGAAGGACGGTGAGGGGCTGGAGCGTGACCAGATGTGGGCAGCGGAGCTGGGGAAGGGTTGGGAGCACAAGTCCCATGAGGGAGCTGGGGATGCTCAGCCTGGAGAAAAGGAGGCTCAGGGATGACCTTATTACTCCACAACCATCTGAAAGGAGCCAGGTGGGGCTCAGCCTCTTCTCCCAGGGAACCAGCCACAGGATACGAGGATGCTGCCTCAAGCTGCACCAGGGGAGGTTCAGCTTGGACATTCTGGGGAGATTTCTTCACAGAAAGGGTGATGAGACATCGGGATGAGCTACCCAGGGAGGTGGTGGAGTCTCCATCCCTGAAGGTGTCTAAGGAAAGACTGGGCACGGCAGTCAGGGCCATGGCCCGGTTGACAAGGTTGTGTTCAGTCACAGGTTGGCCCCGATGATCTCGGAGGCTTTTTCCAGCCTCACTGATTCCCGGGTTCTGAGAATGAGCAGGGCGAGGAGGTGAGCTTTGCTGAGGGGCTGTGCCAGGGACCCAGGCTCTGAAGTGAAACTGAGGAATGGTCTCTCACGTTTCACCCCAAGTGCTTGATCTGGTCTTTCTCCCCTTTCCTGGTCAGCACTGGAATGCCAATGAGAAGTGTAACTGATGTTTTAAAAATAAAAAGGAAATAGATTTGAGTCTGCAGCTGCTCAGGTGATGTGATTTACAGAACATGTCCCTCCAGAATTCCTGGAGTTTGTACCGAGCTCTCTTTAATGTGAGGTTCATGGCCATAGCATAACCTCACTTATATTTTACTTGTGTACATTGTATTTATTGAAAACATGGAAAACACTGTAGTAAATATTTGTAGAAGTTCTGAAGGACAAGGAGTTACCTACCACGAGAGAAGGTATTTTACTGCTAGTTTATTTAAGAGTATTTATCCAGTGCCAGTTTTTCTTTTAGGTGTTGTGCTATTAAAAACTATTTCCCTAAAGTTTCTCATGATTTGAAAGTAATGTGTAATCTGAAAAGTTAAGGAATAATCTGTGTTTATGCATTTATGGAATTAAAAAGTAATGTGGCATAAGAAGAAGGATCTGGTGCCTCTAAAGATGCCAAACATCAACAGTGTGACTGTGTGGTCACTTTCTCACTGTATTCCCTACACAGTAAAGGGAAAGGAGCAAATAATATTTTAAGTGTATTTCACATTGTTGCAAAATAACGGCTTCTTAAAGAGGCAATTTCTGAATACATGTCTGTGTGCAGGTAAGCAGAGAATTACTGGGAGTGAAGGGATGTTACTGCAGCTCCAGGTCTGCAGCATTGCCAGCCTCGTGGATGCAGTAATTTAAGAAACCAGAGGAGGGATCTTGCAGATGAAACTGTGGGTGCAGAAAACCCTGTTCCTCATATGACCCCTTTTTTTCCCCCTGTTTGATAGTTCAAACAGATGAACTTGGTGCCCTAGGAAAGAGACCATCCAACGCTAAAAATGGCCTGGTTCTGCCAGCACAGCTTTTTTCAAGGTCACCCAAAATGCTTCTTGCTTGTGCCAGCCAGGGTTATTCCAAAATAACTTTGAAATTCACAATGTTTATGGCAGGTGACCAAGCACGTCCTTAGAGAAGAGAGGCTACAAAGGGTTAAAAGTGTTTCTGCTAAGGGTGACCAAATGTTCAAGGATTGAACAGGAAATTAGCCAGGCACCTGAAAGTAAACCCACAATGCTTATTCCCTTTGCCTTTCCCTGATTGATTTACCTTTGGCTGATGCCTGTCAGCTTCTCCAAAACCCCTCTGCATTTTGCCTCCCTGTTCTGGGCTTGGGGAGTGCAAAACCGATACCTGCGGTCAAATCATCATCCAAAGTGATAATACTCTAATGCCTAGAATGTTGTTTTTTTTTCTGAAATTATTGCTCAGATTTGGCTTTGAAAGCCTTCCACATAACCCACAGGCCAAGAAATGCCAAAGACTGGCTCTTAGGCCCTGTTTACACTCAGCTAAATTCCAGGTGGCAG
This sequence comes from Donacobius atricapilla, assembly GCA_013397315.1. Lineage (NCBI taxonomy): Eukaryota > Metazoa > Chordata > Aves > Passeriformes > Mimidae > Donacobius > Donacobius atricapilla. Next base: position 641,895 of record WBMY01031620.1, read on the forward strand.
CAATTTTAGGTGTTAATTTACTGTATTTAAGGCTCTTGGGGTAAGGCAGCCATCTCAAAGGTCCACGTTAGAGAACAGGAAGAATAAATACCAACAGGGAATTAAAAAAAAATAAGTAATGCTCCTGCTAAGCTAAGATTGACAGCGTTTTGGAAAAGAATCTGGCATCAAAAGGAGGGAACAAGCGCTGCTGGGAATTTTCTGTTTTTAGAAGGGGCAGATTACAGCACACAAGGAACTGGTGAGTAATACCCGGTGTATTCTTACTGGCACCTGGATGGCTGCCAACATCTTCATTTCAGTAATTGTGCTCTCATTGCTGTACTGTGTGAGAAGCAGATCCTGGGGACAATGAGATAGAAGTTGTGGTTTGTTTGTTTTTTTGGTTTTTTTTTTGGTAGATATAAATGACTGTTTTACCCAGAAAGATAACACAATTTAATAATGCCAATGGGATCTGGATTAGTATTGTACAATGAAATGAATGTAAACAGCCTTAACTCTTAACTTCAATATTAAAATATAATTGTTTAAACTTTTATTACTTTTTGGGTTTCATGAGCAGTCAGAAAATGTGAGTTTTATGAGAAAGATCTTCCTTCAGCGTATGGTAATGTGTGTGGGTTTTGGTGTAGTTAAATTTGTATGGTAAACTTAACTGTTGGTGTGCAAGGGAGTCCTACTCATGTTTACTAAATCCCCTCTTTTTTTTTTTCCTCACTGAATCTGTCACATAGCCAGTTACTCACGGAAATCAATTTTTAAATACTTGTGCGTGTCTGTTTCCAGAAGTAGGTTACATTTGTTCATCCAGTCAGGAAAGGGGAAAAATACCAGATTGTCTCTTCTGAGCACAGCTCAGCAACCCTCTGAATGTTGGCAGCCGCGGGGACGGGGGGGGAAACGCCACAGAGAAATTCGGCTGCGTCCGAAAAACGCAATTCCGCTCACAGCGTTCTAGGAACGGGATGAAAAGGGAGAGGCCGAGTTGGTCAAACGTGTTGTTGGCGGCAGATTTTTGTTCGTGGCTTTAACGAGCACCCGGGGGCTGCAGCGCTTTGCGCGCCGCCGGAGCTGTCCCTGAAATGTGACAGATTTTGGGGGGTCTGCACCCTGCCTTGGCTCGCTTGCTGCTCCATCATCAGGAGCGAGTGTTCTCCATCACTCCCATCATTGGGTGCGTTCTCCGTCGCTCCGTCGCCGGGAGCGCGCGTTCTCCGTCGCTCCCATCGGGAGCATTCTCCATCGCCGGGAGCGGGCGTTCTCCGTCGCTCCATCATCCGGAGCGCGCGTTCTCCGTCGCTCCCATCGGGAGCATTCTCCATCACTCCAGGCCATACCGGCCCTCCCTACCTGATCCTCACTTCAATTAACACGCGACGTGCTTTTCTTCCTCGCTGCTTTCCTTTTATCTCCTCTTCTTCTACTGCTATGACATTTTTTTCATCTCCCCGTCAGGGTTGGTCCTGAATGCTGATAAGGTTAAATTTGCTGTGAAATTGCGGGAGAAATAGGGCCAGCCCCGTGGTGCCTGGTCTCTTGCAAACATCAAACCTCTCATGTTCAGAGGGCTCCAAGAATTATCTGAGTTTTCAGCTTTTGTTTTTCATAAGGTTTAGACCTAAATCCTTTTTTTAAAAAAACTACTTTCACACTTCTCCGCTTGCTAAGTTTCTCTGTGAAGGCTCAATGCAAAATCAAGTACAATTTTCTTTCTGTTTTAATGATGAAGGTTTAGAAAATCTCAGAAGTTGGGCTGATGCAACAGAGAGGTTTTTGCTATGTGGTAGAAGTGGGCTTGGATTGGTTACTTTGTGTTTTATTTTTCTGTGTGTGGTGGCTTTGTTTGTTTGGTTTGTTGTTGTTTATGTGTTTATGTTTTTTTGGTTGGTTGGTTTTTTTTGGTGTTTTATTTTGGTGGGTTTTTTTTTTTTTTTTTTTAATTTGTGTGGTTCATTTTGTTCCTCTCAATTTTTAATCCAGTTTTAGAATTTCAGTCCTTTCATCCCTAATGCTGGCATTTCTGCTCCTCTTCTTAACTTTATGCCAGTTAACTCAGAACACTTCTTTATGTCTACATGTTATGAAGCTAGTGATGCTGTTTATAAAGAGTCAGTTTGAAATATTTTAAAGGTTTTTTTAAAAATTAGTTTTAAATCTGTTCATGTCATTTTCATATGACACCAGCATAATTAATTTCTAATAGTTCCATTAGAAATTTCACAAAGAAACACAAGAGACTGTCAGATTCTCCAACTTGGTAGAGAGGCTGAGAGTAGAGATGAGCTTGTTTGTCTTTGCCATTTGAAACACCAAGTCTCAAATTGTGTCAGAGCATTAAGATTGTTTACATTTGGGTTATTTTTTATGTATGTGGTTTGGTGCTTTTAGTTTTGTGGTTTTTGTGTTGGTTTTTTTTTTTTTAATTCAAGAGCACTTTATGGCTGGGGAAGGTTATATGATAACTGCCTGGTACTTCAGGGACAACTGGTATATCCCATTAATTTTATTGTAATTTGATTATTATTATTTAGCTGGGATTTTTGACTTGATATAAAATAGCAATAGCAAAAGCAACTTGGTCAAAATCAGGGTGGCATTTGATCTTTACCAGCTGTTGTTCATTTTGTTGTTGTTTTTTGGGGTTTTTTTGAGTACTTCAGCATCTGGGTATTGCTTTCCAGGAAATGCACTTTTCTCCCTTGTGGTTTTTAATGCTGTTGAGCTCATGTACCCCTGCATACGTGAAGAGTTAACTTGCTGGTTTATTGAGTCTTAGATTTCTGTAATCTATAGGCCCACCCTATTCAATCTGTATAAAATGTAACCCTTGTGTTGAAGCTTGCATGATGTTGTAATGCAGATTATTTAGTAGCATTTTATCATCGAAGTGTTGCATTTTTATTAAACAGCCCTTCAAGGTAAGGTTTGGGCCTCAACTGAAATTGAAAATTCAGCCCATCAGTGATAAGCGAATTTTCAAAGCACCATGGGAATAAAGAGGGATATGAGAGGTTTCTGCAGCTACTCCATCCTTTCTAACAAAGCTAAAAAAACCCCATACAGATTTGGTAGAACTTGTTGACAAAACTCTTGTAAATTTTGGTGCAGTTTTAATCAAAGAGTCACTGATAGTCACCCAACCTATCTGAGTGATTGGTCTGTTTCAGTGTGTGAAATCTTTGGGAAGTTTTTCCCGGGGCGGGGGTGGTCACTCAGTTTATTTGCATTTCCTGATTCATCTGGCAGGACAGCATTTCTGTGCTGCTGCTCCTATGTTCTCTGCTTCCTTCTCCAGCAATTTTAAGTATCTTCTTCTTTGCCTGATGCTTTTTTTGGAGACAGAACGAGGGGCCACACGTATACCAGAAAGCAGAGATTCAGCAGTTTATGAAAAACTGGCATCTTGTAGAATTTCCAGGCCTGCCATTTGTCATCATTAGTGATTCCTGAGGTTTCTGTAGCTGTTTCCTGCAGAGCAGACCTAGTGCTGTTAAGTGATTTGGGGGGCTGCTTGCCTGAGTGATGATGTATCTAAGTGTTGGTTTGTATGGAGTAACTGTGGATTTTATTTGTTGCAAGGCAAACTGCTGACCCTGAGAGTGGCTTAACCGATTGCTCTCCAAATACCACAGGTTGCAGGTGCCAGTTCAGAGAAAAGTGCTGTTTATAAACAGGGGTTTCAATCTTGGCAGGCACATTTGATTCACAGTTTTAATTTTAACTCTTACCTGAATTTTACCTTACCTGTAAAAGAGAAAATTTCCTATAGTAACCCTTCAAATCGTGCCTCAGGTAATTAAGGGTCAAGATCCTGTTCTAGCACAGGTTTAAGGTTTCCATGAACTCTGCCTCTGTGGCAAGCAAATCCTCACCTGGTGTGCTCAACAGAGTGTACACCTATCCCAATTTTCACTGGTTTTTAAAGATTGAGAAAAGGGTGAGAAAGGGCTCCTAGTTCTTTCTCTTACCTGAAAGATTCGGCTGAAAATACAGAGAGAACTGTATTTTCTGTATTTTGGGGACTTTATGGACTGTAGTGAAATCTACATGTGGCTGGGAGGAAGTACACATAGCTTTATTTCTTCTTTTAGGGACATAACAGGATTCTCATCACTTTTCTGTATGTAGGCAACTACAATCCATAATACTGGAAGTTAGGGAAGTACAAGTAATACTATGGTTTCTTCACCTTGGGCTTTCCTCTGCACCATTGACAGTGTTTTAAAATTGCTTTTGAGCAGAGCACTGGATGTCTTGCTATTGTCCTCTTAATTTGGTCCTGTGTAGTTCAATTTTCCCCATCATCCTTGCTGGTCTAATTAGGAAAATCAAATTGCTGGTTGGATTCCTCAGAATTTAGAATATCCCTGGTGTGTATCTTGCGGTGTCCTGTCACCTGGGTTTAAATGGGAGCTAAATGGAGACCTGGAATTGTGTCTGGGGCCTGTGGGGCAGTGAGAAGGAATTCCATGAGCAGCATGGTGGGCTCCCACCCCTTGCTGTCCTTTTCGGGTACCATGCTGATGAACTTGCTCGTGGGCATTGAAGCCTTCCAGGCCCAATATCGACCTTCGATAATTTAAAAACTTTTCTAATGGTTTGAAGGAGGTCTTGTTTCTAAACCAGTTTTATGTGGAAAATAGCTCATCTCCAGAAACTGATACGCTTCTCTGTTTTTTTTTTTAACACAAGCCTGCACAGAGAACAGAAGCTTATTGGCTACTCTGAGTTTTCCCATTCAGTGACAATTACAGAATCCTCTTGTGGTAAATACCTGCTGCCGATGTACTGTGAAAATTCTGTGTCTGACAGACCCCGGAATTTCTCTTTGCTGTGCCTGTGAATTTGTGTAGAGACTTTTCATTTGTCCCCAGTGCAGCTAGTATTGACATACATACCAAGATTGAACTAGGGAGGTTAGTGCTCTGCTTTTTAAGTGGGTGCATAGTCAGCCTTTCATATTAAGGCAGAATGCTTGCTGCAGAGTTTCAAATATTTTCAAAATCCGATTTGTCTAAGTCAGAGCTGTGTCCAAACTGCTGTTGGTCAAGGCAGCTGATCAGATTGGCCAACAAAAGTAGCTTTTGTGAGTACCAGCCCTTTTTTATCTCTGTTCCAGCTACATTACTCAGTCCAAAAAACTGCTTTTTTTCCTGCAGAATTTGCTTGCTTCCAATAGATTCACTTCACTGCTGTGGTGTGGAAATAATATGGGAATGTTACCATAAGCGAATAGTTTAAAATAGATAGATATTAAAATATGTAACCGATGTTACATCATCATTATTGAAAATTGCTGATTGCTTGGGTGGTAAGAGGATGTATTTAGGTGAAAAAATTTTAGGAGTGATACAGCCACATTTTAAATCAGTATGAGTTCTACAGTGTTCATTAGGAGACAATCATTATCCTTAATGTAGAAGCATGTCTTCAAGTGAAATACTTCCAGCTTTTTCTGGATAAAGAGTAGATGTCTTATTTGTTCAGATATTCCTTCAGTTAAATCTGTGTTGTTTTAGGGGTTTTTTCCTAGTTAATTCCTACTAATTTTGACATTTGAGCTTCACATTTGTGTTTAAATTTGGAGTTCACAGTGCTTTTTATGAAATTAGGATTTAGGCTCCGGCATTTTCTTTTAAGCAAGGCATCTCTGACCTGATAGAGACCCTGCACAGTAACCCTTGTAACGTGTCAGGCTCCTCTTTTTCCTTTTTTTCCGTGACTGCTGCCTGGAATCTGGGCTGATGCTAATCTAGAAGGACAGTCACACCTCATGAAAGAATCATCACTGCTAATCAAATCAGAGTGAAAACCCACCACTCTGCATCAGTGGAGATATTTAATGTGCTGAATATTTCATGCACTGGGGGCTGTGGCTGTAGACAAAACCCTCTCCGCAGCTCCTCGTTGCGTGCAAATATTTACTCAGACACTCTGGAGTGGTTGAACTGGTGCGCAGCAACACCGGGAAGCCTTGAGTGATCCTTCTGAGCGATGGTAATTACAAGTGACTCCACACATGCCGGGTCACGGTGGCTCGCAGACAGCCCCTTGCTTTCCCAAAGCTCCCCTTGGCTGCATGATGAAGTGGGCAGCGTGCCACAGGAAATTTGATGCGTGCAGGATGACAAATGTCTGTTTTGGCTGCTGAGAATTGGGCTCAATCGTAGGGCTGCGGGAACATCAAAACACAATCAAGGGCTGACATCAAACCCGCGAGCCAAGAGAATTCCTCAGGCGAAAAGGGCTGAACTTGAAAGGGCAAGAAAGGAGCGCTCTAGTTTGTGTGGTGCTACAGCAGTTTGTTTTGCTGATTCCTTGCAAGGAGGGGTAGAGGAAGTAACAACCCAGAAAAATGTCTCTCTGTAGTTCCAGTTATTCTTTATGTTTAGATTGTAGAGGTGGAGGGGCAAAAGAAGAGAGCAATGCAACGCAGTAAGTTTCCTTTCAGTTTTTATATTTACACTTTTAATTTTTTTCTCTGCAGGAATTAATTTTTTTCTCTGCTCTTGGCTATCCATAGTGGAAATCTGCCTTTTTGTTTACCCTTGTAATATCTCCTTGTGACCTCAGGAAGAGAACACTGCTTAAAACAGTGGTGCCAGTGCTGCATTCACCTGCTGCTTTTGCAATTGCTTGGTCTCATAAGACTGTTTTAAAAAGCTCTCCTGTCTTGCTGCTGCCTCACTCACATTGTGATAAGAGATGACTTAAAGGGTCAGACTGTAGGATTACATTCATCCTGTACCTCCCAGCAGAGGTAAGGATTGACTGAATGGTTTTTTTCAGGCCCAGATCTTTACAACCTGAGTAGTCCTGAAGGCTGATGTGTGTGGTGAAATCCACTTCCAGGCTGGGAGCAGGCTGTAAGTCTGCAACACAAGCACATTATCTTTGAGTGGAGAATTAGTGACTGCGTTCCTCCGCTCTGTGTGAGTGATGGCAGAGGGTTAGTGGGTGCTACATCAATCTTCATTTTAACCAGAACTCTTCTGCATCAGCAATTCTGGTTTTTACCTTACAAGGTTTATAGCCTTTTCTGAGTCTCCTCTAGAGATGCTCCCATGTGCCCTCTTTCCTCTGCATTTGCAGTGCCACTACACTGAAGGTGGGGACAAAATACACCTTGCCAGGTGGGCTTGTCAAATAATAAAAAATCATTATTCCTACGCAGGCGTTCAGGAGCTGGGGAAAAAAAACTGTTGAAAGAGTTATTTGCTGGATGTGGACAGTCTGTGGAGCTGGTCAAATAATGAACTGCTGAAAGGAATTCTGAGTAAATATCAATATTTGCTGGATAAATTGTGTTCAATAAATAATTGTTTTTTCAGGCTATTCATCTGTCAGGAGACTTGGTGATGGTGGCTCTAAAGCAAAGGTACCTTCACAAGGAGCACGAAGCACTGTGTGTGGGGATGCTTCTGGAGGCAGTCTCTGCAGAGAGAGGCAGAACTCCTCCTGAGGGGAAGAGAATGCAGCTTCTGCCCTTTCCCGCCTGTCCGTTCTGCTGTGCAGCTCTGCTGGAAGGGAGGAAGGAAAAGGAGTTACTTCCATCCCAGCCCGTTTGATTATTGACAAACTTCTCTGTGCGTTGGGGCTGTCAAATACAGAGGAGTAAAACCAAACCAATTTTATACTTGGTGTGCCCTGTTCCGCCAGCAGTGGCCAAATAAAACCCACAAACCCCAAGGAATATCCCCACACACGCACAAAGCAAACTATGAACACAACTTAGCTTTCTTCCAAGAGCAGCAGTTTTAATTTCTGAGTGTACCTGGGTAAATTTGTCACTGTGCTGCGTGCCACCTCCTTCCAGTGTGCCAGCTGCTTGTGCATGCAGTACCACAAAGGCTGTTTCCCCCAGTTCTTGAGTATTTCCTCTCTTGCCTGGATCCACTGAGATGGCGGAGTGAAGCTGTTGGCGTTGGATAGGTCCTTTCTCAGGTGTAATCAGTCTGGAGGTTTAGCACTCCATAATGAATTTACCTATAGAAATTGAAATTGCACATTACAAGCTGGAGATTTAGATGGCAATTTTTCCTGGGAAAAACTGATTTATAAATGACAGGACTTGCATTTGTCCTTTCCACAAAAGCTTTCTATGCAAAGCATGATTGTATAAGGAAAAGGGCATTCATAAAACACCTTTTTTTTCTCAGTGTATGTTGTGTATACTTATGTACAATATTTTATAAGAAGATCACAGTGTCAGTTCACGTGGCTTTACTGTGTCTCTTTCAGGATGGATTTTCATGATGTCAGCCTCCTCAGAATAGATTCAATCTGGGAGAACTAGTGACTTACTGATTTTTTTCTTCCTTTTTTTTTTTTTTTTGAAGTAGGCCTCTGTTCTCCTTGCTGTTCAGAAACATCAGTTAGAAAGGAGCATTTTGAGAGTGGTGTATTGTATCCTTTTGAAGAATCCTATGAACCGCTGGGTAATGAGCCTTACATGCTGTTAGGCCTTTTGGAGAATTTCTTACGCCGTTACCTTTTTCAGGAGCTGTTCCTCCCCTCTTAAAGAGGACACAAAACCATCTTGTGCCTGTCAAGAAACGTTGCAATGGTTGTGCTATGTGTTGTTATGAATCTCTATGGAAAAGAACTTCACTGTTTTGGATTTAATGAAAGCAAATGCGGACACTTACTGCAAGCATTCATTGCATCTCCTTGCATGGAAGAAATGAACGTGCTGCTGCTCTGAATGCTGAGTAGCTCCCTAGTGTCACTGAATACAACTTGCCTTAGAATTTGGCTCCTTGCTGTTTGCTTAGAACCTGGGAAGCAGTGAGTGGTGGTTGAAGTAAGAGTATAGTTCTACATAAAATATGCACAGCTGGTCTTTCTATTTTCAAGCTTTCTTCTTCCATGGTTTTCTGCTTCATTATGGGCCTTAAAAATATTTCAGCCTGATGGGTTTCAGCTGAGCTTATCTGGATTTTTCTTACCTGAGATGGCAGGGCTATAAGAATTCCAGCATGTTATCAGGTGCAGGGAGAGAAGCCAAAATATATGTTAAAGGTATTTTTTTAATGTGGAAAGGTGTGTTCTGTAGTCCTTTGAAAATGAAAACCTATGACATACAAGGAACTGAAGTCCATGGTTTTCCAGATGTTTCCTGGCTATCTAAATCAATATTTTATGCCTGCACCAAATTTGCTGAAACAGTGGAGTTCTTGGAAAATGCTTCTTGATGAAATTCTATTTATGCCAGAAACCGTATAATCAGGAAAAAAACCCCACTGTAACATGTTTGCATTATAAGTGTTTGCCCTGATCTCAGTGCAAGATCTGAGAGGCACACCAGTTGTTATATGCAGAATTACAGCTTTTGTAATGGCTTGTGTACCACGTCCAGGCTGCTCGTGTTCTAAACTTCAGCTAATTTTGAGAATTGGGAATGACAATTCAGTTGTCAAATTAAGAACATGGGCTAAAAGCTGGTGATATTTTTTTCTCACTTAACTTGCCTAAAAGCACCTTCAGCTGCTCTAATCTTAAAGCGCAGAATGTAGAGCAGTGTTTGCTTGCTGGAAATCCAGGAAACACTGAGTTGTCAGTTCTGTTGGCATCTGCCTGCCCTTATATGCTTTAAAAAATTGGATAAGAAAATGGGAATCTGATGTGCTGCTCTTGTTTCTTAATGGGAATATCTCAGAAAATAAATCACTTCCTCCCTCCTTTTTCTATGAGGAACCCAAGGATAATTCAGGCAGAATCAGAGGAGAAGCTTCAAGTTACTGAAACTCTTCTTTATCTGCTTTTGACTCCCTAATGAACCTTCATCGCCAAAAAGATGAGATGGTTATGTTCTGATTAATGTGGACTATTTACCATTTCTGCTGATAAGCTGGGAGGATGCATTAAATCTGCCTCAGCAAGTGGCAGTGAAGTTTCAAATGGTAACGAGGACAGCTGCATCTTTCTTTGACTCCTGAAGGTCAAGCATTTCTAAATCCTATCCCAGCTTATAAATAAGACTGCTGATGTGATTCAGTTAGTTCTGGAAACTGTAACCTCAAGGATATTTTCAGCCTTTTGTGTTGGTGGAAATACTTCTGGCTGTGTTTATAATGATACTCCAGATAGTGCTTTTCAGTGGTTTTTTTTTTCAGGCAGTGGCTCATATCAAGCCACAGATGTATTTTGAATGAGTAGTGAGAGTGCCTAAATCTTAAACTGGAAGTTGGAGTTAGAACCAGAGTTGAAGATGACAATTTCATGAGGAATATGTGTGCCCAAAGCCCGCAGCTTCCTTAGGCTTTATTCCTTAGTGTATTTCAGAGTCTGTGGTTCAGTGCAGCTTGTGCTTGGGGTCTGAGATGGAAGAATAAATGATTACTTGCAGGGTTACAAGCCCTTGCTTGTCAAGGTTAAGATTTTTGGCTTGATTTTTCGTTCCCCCAGTGGTATTGAAGAGCTGCATAAAATTTAGATGTGAAATGCACCTGGGTATAAGCCTCACTTGAGAAAAGTGGGGAGGGAAATGCCTACTGCTTAAAAAGGGGAAGAGTAGGGCAAGAGTCACACATAAACCCTGCATCTTCTTCCGGCATGACCTTTGCCGATGTCAGGGCCTGAAATGCCAGTCTGCCGGCTTAGAACTGCTGCTGGGGACATCAGTGTGTGGAGCAGTGGCCACTAGACCCCCAGGGTCTTCATATCTTGAGCAGCAGCCTTGTATTTTGCAGCTTTTGTTTCCAGTCTTGTACTCTTTCTGCTGGCTTCAGCTACTTCCAGTTCCTCGGTGGCCCCTGAATGTTGCCAGCCCCCTCTGGCTTTCTCCCTTTTTTCTGTGGCAAGGCTGAACCTTAGCTCCTCAAGGGTGAAGAGTTTCCTCAGCAGGACACGGGTGCCTCTGGAACTCTTGAGCTGATCCTGAGTAATGGATTGTTTATTGGGCCTACAGATGACGGCTGCGCTTAGAGAGGTGTGCGCTGTAAATTACTGTTGCAAGTTCAGTGGTACCTGGCTGGTAGAATACTGCCATACTTGCTCTCCTGTAAAGTGTTTTGATGCTAACCCTTCAGAGGGTTTAATCTGACCAGTAAAACTTCTTACCTCACTGTAGCTCCCCTCTGTTAGGATTTGCTCCAGTGTCATGTTCCTCCTGTGAGGGTACGCTAGCGTTTGACAGTTTAATAAAAAAGGTCAAATATGTGCAAAGGTGTACAGTGCTACTGACAGGGCTGTCAATTCCTCCTGGACAGCTTCCTCACTTTTTTCGGGAGATACCTTCTGATCTGATTTGCATGTTTGCAAATACTTCAAGGATATTGCTGGACTTCAGACCATAATGATTTTCATTTGAGCAGCTGTCAAACTTAGTTTAGTACAGTGCTTGTTGTTGCTAGTGGAACTACATTTATGAAGAATGATCATAAAAATATCAGAAATATGTGAGATAAAGGTATCTCTGTGGTTATGTCTCATTTGGATCTTTAATGAGTAGGTATGAATTTGTTGTGTGATGTGGGAGGCATTTACTGATCCATCCACAAATGATATTTAATATCAGTTGTGACTCTGGATAGTTGAGCTATTTCTTCTGTGTCTTGTTACCCGTGAAATAATGGTATCTGTATGGTGTCTGTTTCAAACTATGTGTTGAGTTTTGCCATTTACAAAACTGTTAATTTATCACATGCAAGATATTTTTTGTATGGAGAAAACAAATATTTCTAAGTGGGGCCTTTACAGGCACCAAATTTATCACACTAAGGTGTGGACAGACAATTGTGTAAGTGAAAGAATTTGGAGTTGGAGTGTGAATCTGGGTGCCTCTGGCATTTTTTATATTGCTTTGGGACTGAGAATACCATGGCTCTTTTCACTGCAAGTGTTGTCATTATAAAGTTGCAGAGATTAAATGTGTCATTATTTTTTTTAATGCCAATTCCAAATTACTCCTCTTTAAGCACAGTAATTTCAGTCACATATTCCAAACTCTAATGGGGATGGTGCTGTGTATAGTGCTAATATTTCTAAAATCATGTTGCCTTAAAAGTTACTTTTTTTTCCTTTGTAATGTACTGCTACCAACAACACATTTGTGCAGTTGAATTTCCTGGAAGTTCACTGAAGAAATGTGTTTTCTGTGCTGGTGCATGTTAAATGCTACTGAAAGGTCTTATGTGGGCTTGAATATAAAGGCTGTGTCTCAGGGATCTAGAAAATCTTGAGTAAACTCCAGGAATGAGATGAAATGCCACGAGTTCTCTTTCACAGTCAGGTATTTATCCTGAGCCTTTCAGCAAATCTGACAAACTGCAGGTTAGAAGAATGGGAGAGAAGGATATCAGTAGTTTGCTTCTCTGAAAGTGCAACAGAATCAAATATCTTTTTTTAGATGCCCGGTGCCAGTTTGCAGCGAGAGTTGGCTGCTCTGGCAGCACTCCTCTGATCCTTCCCTTGTTAAACAGAGAGGAAATCCACAAATCAAGCTAGGCTTCATTTGCCTCATCAAAGCCAACTCAAATGAGTACATCCCTCTTGCCTTTGATTTTGTTAATTTTTCAGATATCTCCTGAGGTGATACCTGAATTTGAAGCATGTGGGGAGCTGCTACTTCTGAGAGCTTAAAACGCTTGCATCTTGCATCAGAAAGTCCTGACACGCTGTATGACCAAACCGATGTGCATCCAGCTCCTGTGAATCACAGGGCTTTGCAGAAAGCTGTTCAAAGCATGCTGGAAAGACACCTGCTGGTCACAGCTCAGATTGAATCAATTGACCAAGTCATTGCTGCAGAGTTCCTGCTGTGTGCACATTCCACACACCGTCCCAGCCAAAACTGGGATTGTCTTTGCTCAGCAGGTGTTTTGCCAGCAGTGCTGAATGGCAAATATCCCCTCTAGTAGTTCACAGATGTCCTAGTAAGTGTCAATAATATATAATGTATGGATATGGTTAATTAATCATTTATGCTAATAGTACAGCAGGCTTCAACTGAGTTACTGAAAATGTTCTTGTAAAAAGTCTCCTCTCTCCAGCTTTGTTCTTTTACCTCCTAACTTTGGGATTGCTGAGGGCCACCCTCAGTGGTAAAGAACGGGACAAAGAAGGTGCGCAGAAATTCCACCTTCTCTGTGTCTTCTGTTACCAGGAGCAGTCCTCTTGGACCCCCTTCTCTTCTGGAGCCCTAGAGCCCAGGATTCATCTAAGTACGGCTTTGAAGAGGTCAGAGTTACCTTTTCAGGGCCAGGGACAGACACCCTGCAGGGGTACCCTGTTATACCAAGGAGGAAGGCTTGGCAGGTGGTAAAGGACTGCTAATGATAGGTGGAGGGCTGAGGTAAGTAAAGCCCTTGCAAATCACTGGCTCTGAATTCCTTGTAGCGACCAGTGCACAACACTCCCGTGTTTATTAGGAAGGCAAGTTCAAGCTGAAGATATTTTAAGAAATTCAGTGTTTCACAACAAAATTGGTGAGGTGCCTGTGGTCCACTAGGAAGATACAAAATCAGTCTCATATACATTAGTTCAGGACTCTTTTTATTTTTATTTTATTTATTTTTTTTTTAGTGACCTGCTGCTTTTAACTTTTGAGTAGGTGGGATGCTTGGGAGAAGAACTGTTTAGGTGCAAGGTAGAAACTGGATGATAAGGCCTTGAACCAGATTTCTTCCTGATCGTGGTGACTGTGATACTTGAAGTAAGAGAGGCAGGTGAGGGGATGGTTGGGTTTTCTCGCTGGATGGTTTATAATCACCGCTTTTGCCTAATTTGCCAGGGAGGCAGGAATGTGCCCAAAACATTCTTGAGGTCTGCACCAAATTGCTTGTTGAGTCCTCTTAACTTCTCATTCTCCCTAAAAATGCAGATAGGGATGCAACCTATAGAGATAAAACCTGATGTTTTGGTCACCGTTAGTTGTGTACTGCTTTAAATGTTCCGTGGAGAACAACAATGCATACAATTCCCCATTGGTTGCATGAATTTTGGTGTCATTAAATGTTGAGATAACTGAAAGAGCTGCCAGCCATTTCTGTGACTACTGGTAAACTGTCCCTGGGTGTCCATGGATGTGATCTTCCCTTTATCCCCCCTGAATTAAGCCCGTGGCACTTCACTGTAGCAGATGATTATTGATGCTGCAGTTGATCTTCTTTTCCCCCAGGAGGCAAAGGGGACCATGTACATGACCTGGGGCTGCAATGTGCCAGAAGGATTGGAGACCAACATCCAGAAAGGTGGACTCATGTGGCTTGTGTGCATGCCATGTCTTGAAAATGCAGGACCGCTAATCTTGATGGAGAATGAGGGTTAGTTCAGCCCCCTGGCCCAGGTGTTGGTGTTCTCCTACACCCTTGCACAGAGGAGTGAATTTACGTATGGGTGAATGTCGTAGGGCTCATGGTGGAGAGCTTTGTTTCCAGTGTGTGTAGTGTCTGTTATCAGGATGTGTTTCTTTAGCTGTCAAGTGACTTCCTCTTTTTGTAGCTGAGTTAGTTCCTGTCAGAACTGTCACACAGTTGTATTTTATGTCTGGTACAAAGATTGATCAGTAAAAATTGAGCCATGCAATTATTTTGTGCCTTTTAAACGTTTCCTTTTTCATCTTCCAGTGATCTAAGCTCTGTAACTGTTGCCTGTTAAGTACCATATTACTCTGTACTGGGTGGTGCAGGATATGAGGTGTTGTATTTTTATACAGCTGTTTTGATATTTCAAACTTGAAATGCTTCTTCAAGTTCATAATTTCCTGCAAGACATAGACTGCACAACACAAAGCTAATTTGCTGTACTTTCAAATTCACGTGAAGGCTGTGGGAACTTCTTCCTGCCATCTCTGAGAGTTTTTATCATTGTTTCTTTTTCCCCAGATCAAATCGGTAATCACAGGTAAATGCAGACATATGACCGAAGTTAATTTATCCTGATCTGTGAAACTTACCTCAGAAGTAATTTGAATGAATGTCTCTCAGCCTTTTAAACTGTATGGCAAATAGATGATGTCAGCATTGCACCTGAGAAACCTTCCTAATGACAGAGAAGAGGAGCAGTATCTGTTCCTCCAGCTGTGATTTTTTTGCTGGCATTAATAAGCTGAACAATAATATTAACTGTTAGGCTTAGTTTAGGTGTTCAACTTCTTTTGGATATGATACACTGTTTATAGCTTTGGCACAAGGTTGAACACACTTATCACGCCTCATTGGTTGTACATTTTACCCTCAGAAAGATTAAGAGTCTCTTTTTATTGATTCCCAAGCTGAGCGATTTCATTTTTGGTTTTTTGTACCTTGACCTCTAACCCTGGGATCCATTAGGACCCCATGCCAACAAGGCGTAGACACATCAGCTACAGAGGGAAAGAAGGAAAGAGACACTGTCTACAGCAAGGGATGCATTAATAGATTAAATTCAAACATAGAAAAGGCAATTTTTTTCCTGCTGGGAAGCAGAATCCACAGGAGAATCATCTCAGGCTACAGAACATGATATGAAAATCAATAAAGGCCCTATTGTGCTGGTGATGTGTCCGGGAAGTGTCATTTTATATCTTGTTAGTGGATATCTAAAGGAAGTTAAAGCTACTTTGCTTATAATAACTGGATAAGTTCTTTCACCCCTGGACTATTTTGCTATTCAAAGTAAAAGTGAAAAATGGTGGAGAGGCTGGTTTGGATATGATGAGACTGATTGAAGACAATGGCTGTTAAGGGTGTTTGGTTGTTTTATTAGGCTGATGCTGTTTCCAGAAGGGTTTCCAGCTCTATTTTTAAATCAGAGATACAAAAGAGTAATTAAAAATTGAAGGCGCTTTTTTTTCTGTTTGATTGGAAGAAAACTCTGCACTTGACATTTTTAATGTATTAATGCTCCAGACAAACTGTAAACACCATTTGCTTTAGTGGAGTGGAGGAAGGAATTATGGCTCTTGGTTAAGTTTATCTCTATTATTAATGCTGTAGGCTGGATAAACTCAAATTATGGCAGTGATAACTGCACACAGCCCTTGATATAGTTGTGGCCTTGCAAAATTAACATGGAATGTGGTAATATTATTATAGAAGATTCAATTAAGTTATTGATTAAAAACCCCATATAGTTGGCAGTTAGGGAAGAAAAAAGGAAGAGTTATTGTGTGCACTGCAAGTCAGTTTTTCAGTTTCTTTCTGGGAGGAATTCTGCTTTTTTTTGTGACTCTCTCTCCTCCTTAGGTGGGTTTTGTGATCTTTTTGTTTTTCTTGGTCCTGTCCTTTAACTGGTTAGCTTACTTATTTCTCAATGAAACCACTGTTTTCCTAATTGGTTTGGGGTTTTGGACAATTTTCTCATCAATTTTAGCATCTCCATCTCTCCAGTGTATGCACATCACTAGCTGTGGAATAATCTGAAAGACAATCCTACTTAAAAAAAAAAGGACATAGCACAAGTGCAAGGCTGGGTTGCTACAGAAGGTTTTGCTTCACTGGCATTTGACCTCATGTTGCTGAGGGTAAAATATAAAGACAATAAGACAATTAGGACCACCTTCATTTCTGGGTGGTTTGTTTTTTTTTTTTTTTTTTTAGTGGCCTATGGGACCAGAAGGCTTGATAATAAAACCAAGGCTTGAATAATAGCGATTGGTGTAGTATAAACACACAAAAGTTCAAAATATAAACCTCCCCCCAACAGGTTTGAATGTGTTTTTTCAGGCTTTAGGAGTGGTACCATCAGCGCACCATGAATGGCTTTTGCTACCTACCTCTGGTCTTGCAAGAGCTGTGGTTCTGTGAGTGCGCTGGCAGTATGAAACCACTGTAACCTTTAGGTGTGACCTCCCAAAAAGTGTGGTTACCCTGTTCTCTAACTCCCGCTATGTTGCTCTCTCTGTAAATATCAAATTGAGGAGCTTGTTTTTATTACTGTGGGAAAGACAAGACATCTCCTTGCATGTTCCTCTTCATTACAGCTGCAGGCCTGTGTATGTGTATTTTTCACCTGTGTCCACACATGGAAAATTTCTGGTTTCTTACTGAATAAGTCAGAGGTTACCTCTATGATGCAGAATACTTTTCCCAGTTTTGCTCTTTTCTCTCTCATCTCTTTCACAAAAACTCATTTCAGCAACAGAGTTCATTGAACATCTGCTATTAAATTTCTGTTCCTGAATTTAAATGACTGTCTTAAATCTCATTAATTTGAATAATACATTTTATTAAATTGGACTCTAAATTCAGCACTATCTGTGCTATGCCAGTTTCCTTATTCCCTCATTAACCTTACTCATTGGAGGAAAATAGGTACAATGGTACTTTGGATACTGCTTTGAAGAATACTTTGTTGTAGTTGATTGTGCTTGGTTGACCCCAGTCATCAGCTAAGCTGTCATCACTGAGTTGCTCACTCACTTCCCCCTCTCAGCCGTATGTGGCAGAGAATAAGGCCAAATTTCAGAAATTTTCAGTCTAAAGATAGTTCATAAGTCGGGGAAAGAGAAACAGGAAAAGCCCAAAAGTGATGCCAAGGCCATCAGCACCTCCCACAAGGAGCCTGATGTCCAGCCAGGCTCTGAGGAATCGCGACCTCCCAAAACTGCCTCTGCATAGGTGTTTTATTGTTGGCTATGGCATTCTATGGCATGGAATGTTCCTTTGGCCAGCTGAGGTCAGCAGTCTTGGCTGTGTCTCATCCCAGCTTCTTTCTCACCCCTGGCCTGCCTGCTGAGAGAGAGAGTGGAGTTAAAAACCCCCTTCATCCTGTGCAAATACTTCTCGGCAGCAGCCAAAACACTGGGGTGTTCTCAGCCCTGTCTCAATCAGAAATTCAAACCACAGCACCACAGGCACTGCTATGAAAAAAATTAACCCTGTCTCAGTCAGACCCAGTAAATTGCTGCGATTGGAAGATTACATTTGGACTTTTTGAACTTCCTGTTTCTTTTTTCACCAGCACACCTTCATAGGCTTTACCTGCAGGTTCATGTAAGTTTATTTTAGGATGGGGATTTCTCACTCCCTTCCCTCATCACCTGGGCCTGTGAAGGAAAGAATGTCCTAGCCCAAGCTACTGAGCTAGAGTTCAGGTGTGTTTGCAAGGTTTTAGGGTGGGTAGATGAAATGAAGTACAGGACTTTTTTTTTTCTTTTAACCTTAGGAAAATTGGAGGTCGGATTCTGCCCGTGGAGCTTCACAATGCAGACTTTACTGTACATTTAGGTCTACAAATTTCAGACTCAAAAATGTAGCTCATTACACTTCAGCTGGACAAATTGCTATACTAATCCCTCTTCTATGTGAGCTGAAGTACTTTAAATTGGTTCCCAGTCATTTTAAAAGTAATTTGAACATCCTTGTCAGAAAAAAAAAAACAACAAAAAAAAACCCCCTGAAAAACCAAACACCACACAAAAAGGCTCACTGTGAAGAAAACCTGACCAGAAAGGATGGTAAACACAGTACCAGGCAATTTTGTAGGCCTGGTGTTTGAGAGGGTTACAAAATACAGCATTGCTGAAGTTATTTATGAGAAGTTATATTCTTTTCCTGAAGTCAAAGAGAATCTCTCAACTGTAGAGCTTAATAAGGAATTGGGTATAGTTTTAATGGACAGATTTTAGAATGCTCCTTCTTTTAAGTTTGACACTTGTACTCCAGATGTAAGAGTGGTTGTTGTGGTATTTGTTCCCTTAAAATTTGGGTAGAAGTCTCAACTGTAAGATAAATTTTTTTTAAATGTGCCTCTGTGCTATTTGCACATTTGTGATAGGAAGCATTTGGAGATATTTGTCTTGTTTAATAAAACAAAATGGACCCCTCACAGCCTTGAGTAGGAAACATGAGTCCAGCAGATTTTCCTGGTACTGAAACAGTGCAAAATGCATCTTAGAGCACTAAAAATCATTAGTGACAGAAGGCTCTCCTCGTGGCCTGCACAAACAAGGGATTTTACTTTAGCTCTGAGATTGGAACAGGTTCAGAGTGGTTCTTTTAAATGTGGTGCATTATGCAGTATGAGAACAGGTATTTTCCTCATGTCCTGGTGTGCCTCCCAGCTGTACAACTTTCACTCCTCATTATAAAATTTCAGTTGAGGTCCGGGTGTGTCAAGGGACCAGTGGGACAGGCACCCTTTCCCATTTTACCTCTAGGATTCAAAGCCAGCCAAATCATTAGCAGTTGCAGGTTGTTACCACCCAGTGGCTGAGTGCCCTACGTAAAATTAATTTGGTAGTCTCAGCCCAGTTCGGGGTAAACACATTTCCACCTTACAAATGTGATGAAACCTGACTCTAATTGGCACCCTCGCTAGCAGCCTCATCAGAGATGCCAAAAGAACTGAAATGTTTCTTTGCTGCTGCTGGTGGACCCTCCAGGTCAGCAGTGAAAGAGAGTTGATGGGGCAGCATGGGGAAGGTGGCACAGCTGTTGCCCTCGCTGTTTTGTGGACTGGGTCTGCAGAGTTGTCAGTCTGGTGCACTTCTCGTGCCAATCTATGGGGCGTTATCAGGATATTTCCACTGCTCTTGGGGCACTTTCAGCAATCTCTTGGCAGTCAACTCCAGAATCCTTTTTGCCATCTGTGTGGTTGATGCCGTGATAGCAGAATAGCTAAGTTGCTTAAATGTGGGTTTCTATGGAATATTTAGGAGCTCAGAGGTGCAGCCACACTGCTGACAGGTAGCTATTAATCACTTTTAGCCACTCTCTTCACTGCCAGCTGCTTTGTAAATGAGGATTGGCACATGGTAGATGAGTACCTCCTCATTGTCCAAAATGATAGGAGTTTGTACCTTGTTTTTTTTGTGGTAGTAACCCTGTAAATGTCAGCAACCCCAAATGGAGATCACAGATTTCAAAGTGAGACAGCATTTTAATGTATACTAGTACCAGCAAGTCTACAGGTTTAGGGAAAATAATTGTAGGGAATTATAAAAGAGTTAAAAAGGAAAATTCTTTCATGTTACTCATATTTTGTGAGTGACTGCATGGTGAGTAATTGGTTTTTCTTTCTTGGCTATGAAGATTGAAGAAGGAGACAGTAGCTTTCAAAATTAAAATAAATTAATAAATCCAGGTCCCTTTTTGTTTCTAAGAGTCCTCATATTCATCATAACAGGTCTTTCCTCTTCTTGCTGCTCCTCTGCCCGATGTCCACTGAGGTACAACCCATATAAACGTGGCAATAAATAAAGGCAGAAAGCAATGCAGTGGGATAGGACTCATTATGATGGAGAAAATAATTTAATAACTTCTTAACTGACTTTCTGTAATGCAACAGAAAGCAATGAAAAACCAGCAGTATGTTAGTGTTGCCAAAAAATGGTACTTTGGTTGCCACAGTTATAATCCTGTCTAATTATAAAGATAGAGGTCAAATTCAAAGCACACTGAGTCTTCTCAGCTCCCTCAATGAGGAGTGTGACTTTGTTTCTTATTATTGGCATGATATCAATTAATACCAATTAAATGTTAAATATTTATCTCAGACAGCAAACGGTGCATCATGTTTCCATTCTTGTCAAAGCCTAGGGCTAGATCCTCAGAGGAACAAAATATCTATTCATTAAAGATCAAGTAGTACAATAAGAAGAATTCTTGTGACCTTTTCCTGTATTCAAGAAAAAGTAATCTAGCACTGCAATGCTAATTCACTTAGCTGCATGCATTACAAATATTAAAAGATTGTGTTTGCATTTTATGCTGAGAACATAAGGGCACAGCACTGGCACCATTCGTCTGCCATTCTCAAAGGAGTTAGGGGTTTTTTAGGCAAACAGGAAGAATTAGCTTTCTTTTATTTTAAATCCTCCAGGTCTACAGAATTCAGCAAACATATCTACACCTGTGAGAACTGTGGTCCCTAAATGTCATTATCTTTAAAATTAATAAACCAAAGTAAGTGGAAAAAGTTTAGACTGCTGATGTGTGAAGTAATAAGAAGCGCCTCTTCTCATCCAAGGCATCATTTGTCTTTGTTAAATATTGCACTGGTATCTCAGACTGAAGCCTCAGTTCTGTACTCTGCTAAATCAAAGACATGATGACTCCATAAAGGTTATTGTTTTTGGCAATAACTTTTTAATAGCAGAATTACTTTTTTTTTTTGCTCCTTGCAGCTCTCCTGTTGTAAAATATTTCCATCCTGATTTAGCTCACCTCAAATCACAGCTTGTTTCATCCTTAGAGTATGCCTTCTGCCAAGGTAATGAATTGTAGCAGCTTTTCATATCAAAAGAATGAGCAAAATGCAAGAGAAAACTCAAGATGATGCAGTTCTATTTATACTTGGCACTATTTTAACTTTTCAGAGCTGGATGAATCTGGAAATCATTTCTTTTAATGCGCACCCATCAACCCCACGTTACACAGCTGAGAAATCAATCAAATCCTATTTTTCTGGTTGAGAGTCATTAAACAAGTCCCCGGAACGTGCTGATTTTATGTTGATTGGGGCACAAAGCAGTTCAGGGGAGTTGTTAGGATGGCCAGGGGGAGTGGTGGTGATGTCCTGGTGCCGTGCAGAGGGCAGGCCTGTGGTAGCCGTGTCACTGTCGCTTGCTGGGCACATGGTTGGCTCATGAATGCTGTGCGACAGCTGCGTGTTGGGTGAGCGGTGTGTGTGTGTGTTTGGTTTGGGGTTTGTCCAGTTTGTGTTGAATTTTTTTTTTTTTTTCTTCCTCCCTTGCACAGCATAGGTTTCGTGCTTGGCTTTGTCCCTAGCATGAATTCACCCGTCTTTACCAGGCTTTCCCTTTTCACTCGGGTAAGTCTTTGTGGTCTTACTGACTCAGGAAACTACATGTCGAATGAAAAGTAGGTCAGAGAGAGACAGAGGCTTTTAAGCCCTGGGCTACTGCGAAAGCCCGCAGTATTACTTGGCGCACCTGCGGCGCTTGGATCTTCTTCACTATAAAAGGAGCTTCTTTTGAGAGAGTGAAAACGCAGCTCGCATTGATCTTGAAAGAGAGGGGAACCTGACATGGTAAAAACATGAGCGTTTTCAAGAATGCTCCAAGAGAAAGCATTGGCTTACAGTCCCAGCTTAGGGAACTTTGAAGAGAAAAGGTGAGTTGCAAAGCTGTACATAGTTAACACTGAAAGTGTTGATAAAGTGGTGTTTTATCACTTGAAGAGCTGATAAAAGTGGAACACCAGAGTTCCCATGATTTTTTCCTCCCTAAATCAGCAACTTCACGCTACTGGAAATTTTCCTTTCTCCCCAAATATTTTTTTTTAACAGTGTTAAATTAATGATCTTGAAAATGATTCAAGTATTAGGGTACAGTCAGTGATGGAAAGTTTAATATAGAAGAAAAATGAAGAGTGTTAATCTCTGCATGCTTACAACTCCTTCTTTGTGAGAGGCTGAGCAGATATATCCCCAGGCTTGGATTCCCAGTACAGAAAACTGCTAAGAGGATAACTTAATTAATCATACATCGCAATGTAAATTGCAGTTTCAAGTTTAGGGGCTTTCTTATTTAAAATCCTGTAGCATATTTTATACAGCAGGACTTACAAAAGCAAGCTGAGAAATAGGCAGTAGCCTTGCCCCGGCTTGCCGGGGCTGCTTCATGAGACTAAGAAGAAGAAAAAGGAGAGCTTTACAAGATTGTGAAAATGGAAACTGTAGTTCTCTCACTGTAGATTGGCATGGAGCAGCCCAGCTTTGCTACACATATTTAACAAGGATCTCAGAGGATGTAGTATCTTTTATGGGTCAGTCCTTTCATTCTTTTGCCCTTGAGGGATGGAAAGAATATTTGGGTTGTAATGTTATGGCAGTGCTGTGGTAGAAGTTACACAGAGGGGGAAATTTGGGGGATAAAGTAACAAATAGATTAAACTTGCAGCACCTTCTTCACTTAAGTGGCAGCTGCTGCTCCTGGTTAACATCACAGCCTGCAGTTAACACTGACACTGAATTCAGAATATGTCAGGTTGAGGAGTTGTGCACTTTCAATGAAAATTCACACAGAATGGGAGACCTGTTGGCCTACATTTTTAGCAAACTCATTCTTTTATCAGATACTCACTTGAATAGGTTTTGTTGCACTCCTGTTATGTACAGAGCTGTGTAGAATGTTCAAATTAAATTTGGATAATGGGCACAGCTTCTATTTGTTGAAGATTTTAGCTGTAATGGAGAGAGCTGTATAATGAAGAGACAGGGATGTGGTTCACTGAAGACTTTTATCTGATATAGTGGTGCAGGTCTTCTGAACAAAAATGTGTTTTCCAGTGACACTTTACAAAACTTATAAAAAAGGTGTGAAATAGCTCAGAAAAAGTGGATTTGAACTGCACCCATATCACTATCTACACATAAGCTCTTCCCTCCAATAGAAGTAAGATTTTTTTTTCCTGAAGAATATCCCATGTCCTTTCAGTTTAGCACATTTGAACATGACGTGTAAAACACAGGTATGCTGGTGGGGGCTCTTGGAAACCTCCCACCTCTTTTTGGAATTTGTTCCTTCTGGGAGTACTATAAAACCATCTGTAGGGATGTCTGTGTGCCATAAAACATCTGAAAAGCAATGTATGGCAAATTTCAGAGCACAAGATGCAGGTGGATATACCCTGATGCTCCTATAAGCTCTTCACACAGGGGCCAGCAACAAGTGCAAACCAGGGAAACAGAAGAGCTGCTAATAGCTGAGACTGTGTTGCATAAATTGGCTGAGGAATGAAGTACAGCCCCCTGCATGAACAGCTTGGTTGTCCTCATCCTGTTTCCACAACAAACTCTTGTGTGGAACAGGGAGCTTTTGCTGAGTCTCTTCTCTCCCTTGTCTTTGTAGAGTCTGATGTGGTGACTGTGCATATCTGAGTACCTCATTTAAAAGTCTTATGAAACAGTGCCGTTGTTTATTGCTGAGGGTTTTGTGACAGTGATGCGCTTATAAATTTTTTTATATTTTTAAACCAGAATGATTCTTGATGCAAGAGAGTGCTCTGTCTTCTTCAGCACCTTGATTTGGAGTAGAGCTGGGCTTCTGAGAGAAGACACCAGTTCCATCTGGGAAAATATTTTTTCCTTCTCTCTGTCAGATCAGGCTGTGAATCTGTTTTTATTGTTGCCTTTGTTTTGTTTATTTTCCACATTTCTCGCAATGCTTGGAAATCTGGCAGAAGTGGCTGATAAAATGCATGGAATCTGAGCAAGTACAGTAATACTCCCTGCAAAACAGAGTCCCCTGTCCCAGAACTGGCAGCAATCCTAGATATGAGTACAGACTGGAAGAGGAACTTAGTTCGAGCAGCCCTGTGCAGAAAAACTTGGCTGTTCTAGTGGATAAAAGGCTTGGGGTTTATAAAAGAGAGGCAAAGTACTTTTTATGTGGTCAGACAGTGATAGAACAAAGGGAAACAGTTTTAAGCTAAAAGAGGAGAGATTTAGATAGGAGGTTAGGAATAAATTCTTTACTCAGAGGGTGGTGAGGCGCTGCAATAGGCTGCCCAGAAAGGCTGTGGATGTCCCACCACTCATCCCTGGACGTGTTCAAGGCCAGGTTAGATGAGGCTCTGGGCAACCTGATCTAGTGGGTGGCACCCTGAAGGGGAGTGGAGGTGGCGGGACTGGATGGTCTCTAAGGTCTCTTCCAACCCAAACCGTTCTGTAATTCCATGATTGTTGGAGCCAGGCTGGAAGACTTGATGAAGGGATGGAGTAGGGGCAGCAGGTGAATCAAACTGGTGCCAGAATGAGGTCCTGTAAGTTATGTGTGAAGCCTGGGTCAGCTGTTACCAGTAACGAGTGACTCCTCAGTGGTGATAGTTCGCAGTGTGTTAGCTTTGTATTTCCCACCAGGGAACCCTGCCACAGCACAGAGGCCAAAGTGAGCTATGTAAGGGTGGAAAGGTGACAATAAGCTGAAGATTAATCCCTATATAAATTGGCAGAGATGAGTATGAAATATTAAAATTTCTCAGACAAGTATGTTTCCTTGCTAATTCAGTCCCTTACTATGAAAATGTAGGATTTTTTTTCCTCTGGAGCAAATGAAAAGTGTATCAAAGCTGTTGCCGTCTCTCAGTTTGAGATACAGCTTACTTTTCTTCTTTCAGACTCGACCATCTTGCTTCATTGCCAGCCATCTGATACCTTCTGTTCTCGCCAGTCTCCAGTCCCCTGGCAGATCACGCTTTGTTTCTGACGAGCAAGCCCCGTGACCGGGGCATGGTTGTGCCACCTTCAGTTCATGGAGTTTCCAGGTGACAGTCCTGTGAGTGATAGAGCAAACTGATTAGCTTTAAAGGACAGTTCTCTGAGAGCACCCAAAGGTCGCTTCTTTCTCTGTGTAGAGCACGCTGGGAAGCGAAACGTGGTTAGAATTAATGCCGGGGTATTAAAAATAAGTGGATATGGAAAGGCAAACCCCGAAGAATATGTATCTTATAAAACACAGCAATTTGGATCACAGCAGGGCTTGTATTATGATTAAAGTGTTTCAGAAGGCTGATAGTACTGCACAGACTAATTGATATTTTAATTAGACAAACCCAAATGAACTACAGGTGTCATCCTAGATATAAGAAGTTTACGGAAGATTTCTTTTATTCTTCACCGTTTAGAGATTTCAGAGATGTATGAATCCTGGCAGTTGTCCCCAGGGAGGCATTCTCATTTTCAAAGTTTTTTTTTTTTTTTTTTTAAATACTCTCTAGTCACCCTGCTTATTTGCCTTGAATATTAAACAAATGCCTCTTAGGGATTATCACTCAGCAGCCTTTGCTGGATCAAAACTGTCTAGACTATGACAATGCACTGTATCTATCTTTGGAGATTTATTCTTTGTTTTTTTCTGCCTTTTTTTTTTCTTTTCTTTCCCGTTGCAGTTTCAGCACAATGCCTCTTTACTCAGTAGATTGCTTAGGAACAATGAAAAGCAATATAGAGCTGGCGTAGAATTCCCAGCTTGTTTGTTTTTTCCTCTTTTATGATGTTGTCTAAGCCAGCGAAGTAACTTTAGTCACAACCTTTGACACAGGTGTCCTGGAGCGTAAAAGAACACCAGCAAACAGTGTTCGCAAGGGGCTCCTTTCACTTCTTACTGCTCTTTCTGATGCCTTCTGACTCGAGCAGTGTATCACATAAAGCTGGGGGTTGCTGCCCTCCAGACTAATCAGGCTAAAGGCGTACTGGGATTGCTACAAGGCTCGGCGCAGGGCTTCTCTAAACACCCCTCCCCTTACTGACACCATGTTTGCTTTGGGTAGGTTTGTGATCATGGTGGATACTCAGCATCTGCTTTAGAAGAGGGAAAATCAGCAGTAAGATGCAAACAAGCACAGTGGTCTTGTACTCAGAAAAGCTGCCTCGGTCACATTAGGCTCTGAATGCAATGATTATATTTTTCAATTAAGTTGGACCAATGTGTTTAAGCAAAATATACAAGTTTCCCCCAAAGGTGTAGCCTTATGCCGTGTATCTGGAGAGGTATGGAGGCGTGTTGGTATCGTGTGCATAAACATCTTTGAAACCTGAACGTTTTAAATGCATGAATTATACTCTTTGGCTTGTCTGTTCCATCTTCAAGCTTGTTTCTTCAGGAATGCTGTGTGTATCACAGAGGCATGGAAAGGCTCGACTTGGAAGGTGCTTTTAAAGACCATTTAATTCCAGCCTCCCACCTTCCAATAGTCCAGGCTGCTTGAATCCTTCTCCACCTCTATTGTAGACCTCCTTTAGGTACTGGAAGGCTGCTATAGGGTTTCCTCAGAGGCTTTTCTTCAGGCTGAAGAAAACTAATTCTCTTAGGCTGGAAAGATGCCCTCACAAGAGAGGGGCTCCAGCCCCCAAAGCACCTTCTGGCCTTCCTCTGACTTAAACACTTCCACTTCTGGGATCTGAATTATTCCTGGATGAATGAATGAATGACTTTGGTATTTCCTTCAATTTCTGTGAAACTCTGTGAGCTATTTATTCAGTGTACTTTCTTCTCTCCCTTATTGCACATTATCTGTTGTTACAGCTTAATGCATTTGTTGATTATTAAAAATAGCATGACAAAAGCTTGGCATCCTCACAAACTGTTGTCTTCAGCTATTCTATGTTTATGGTCCTGTGTGATTTGTCTTCTTGGTCATATAATACTGGATCCTCTTGCCAACTTCAAAATTAAATGGTGTAAATTGAAAGAAAAGTAAAATTCCAAATAGCTTTGGCAGGTTTTCTTAATGAATGGGTTTTTTATTGTGAATGGTCCTAAAACATGCAAGAAAGTTTTTTCTATCTACCCTAAAAATTTAGTCACAGTTAAAAACAAAAACCAAAAAACCAGACAACAAATAAAAAACCAAGAAAAAATTTGGATCAAGAATCTACTACTGGAGTTTGTGTATGTTGATTTCTCATCTACAGTTTTTCAAATCTCTCTGATTTTTATATACTGGCAGAAACATCTAATTAAGAACTAGGTACAGAAGTGACCAGAGTGTGTCTCTATTTCCATGCATTTCTTTATTTTTGGACAATTGGGTTTTAGGAGGGGGGAAAAAAAAGGTATCTTTTCAAAATCATGTATGATCTGTGTCCCAGTGTCCAGAGTGCCCACCCCAAAGGATTTAATGTATAATTTACAGAATAACCCTGCAATGGGTTTCCCTGTAATTTTGTCTTTGATAGAAAAAAAAAAAAAAGCTACCCCCAAAAAACTTTATCAGAGACCTTCAGTTCTACTTGGGTTGCTGCCCTTGTCCAATCATCTTAGTAATCAAGTGCCCTTCTTATTTGCAGCTTCTCTCAGGAAAAATTCACGGAAATGTTTAGTCTTGAGAGCAGAAAAAGCTGTTGAATATTTTTGTGCAGCACTATTCTGAATGAAATACCTTGAAATGGCTTAATTTTTGGAAAGGGCTAAGTACCCACTGTTTGGGAAGCAGGGTGCCTGTTAAGATCTAACAATGGGCAAGCGAAAGAAATTTATTTGCAGGGATCTCAAATGGAAAACAATGTGTACTGAGGAAAGATTAACACAGTAATAACCAGATCTTGATTGTGATGTAACAGTGTGAGATTTGATGTGTACTGCCTGGTGAAATACTTTGTCTCTGGTCTTCAGCAGGGAATTTTTAATCAAAAATTACCCCTGTGAATTCTTGACAGGAAAAAAAGGTCATTTGCTGTAGGCTGATGGTACTTCTTAGTAGTGGAGAGTGGCTCTAATTCCAAGGACACAGAATAAACTCTTTTGGAAGAGGAACAAATTAAGAAAGACAATCACCTGCAAATCTGTAATGGTGATATTAACCGTACCCGCACGAGGAGACCTATATGAAATGTATATATAAGCAGTGTTGTGGACACAGAAAATAAGTAACTGTTGTTTTATTTGCTTCAATCAACTTGAATATAGTGGAGCTAGCATGTGAAGGGAAGCGGTGTGGTAAGTGCTTATTCATTACCACTGGTCTGAAAGTGTTCATGCACAGGACTTGGGATATCAAGAGGACCTTTGAATTTTGGTTAACACCTCATTGCAATCATGTGTTACATAAAAATACGTTCTATATATATTAAATTAGTATATCATTAAATACTGAGTAATGACAATGGTTTGTGTAATGACATGAAAACTTATACATAAGTACAATGAAGAGTGTAATTTAACTCTTCTCTGATTGTCAGGACTCCGTCAGAATAAGCAAAACCACAAAAAATAATCCTTAAAATACAGAAACTTAAATTTGTGTTTTCCCAGAACACTGACTTGCCTGAACATATAATTAAATTACACCCTTACATTGTTTAATGACTGAAAAGGGGGTAGATTTAGATTGCAAATAAAGATAAAAGTACTACAAAGGTAGTGCAGGACACTAGAAGAGATTCCCCTGATTATTTGTGAGGGCTTTGTGATTGGAAGCGTTCAAGCTCAGTTTGTATTGGACTGTGAGCAACCAGATCAACTGCAAGATGTCTCTGCCCATGGCAGGGAGATGGGATAGATGATCCTAAAGGTCTCTCCCAACCCAACCCATTGCATAGCCCTATAATATGAAGAGAAAAAAGACCCTTTGACATGCAATCTTTAAATATTTTTAATATTAATTGCTGAAGTATGTTATAAATAGCTGGTTATGATGAAGTTAGTATTCTGTAGGGTAGATGTTTATTACAAAAAGACCATTTCTTTCAAAACTGCTCTTAAATTTGATGTTGCTATTACCAAATTTAATGCTGTGCTACTGTGTTACTCACATGATTGCCAGTACTTAAGCAGGGCTCTTGCACCCTGCCATTTGTACTGCTGTTTTGTAGCAGTGCACCTGAATGTTTATCCATTTGTTTCTGAACCCTTAATACGTCTTCGTGATTATTGTTGGTGGCATTGCAATCACTGAGTGCAGACAAATCCATTCAGCGCCTGCTATAGTGAAAGAGTAAAAGTCTGTTTTCAGCTCCTTGGATCTTTGCCAGGCTACAGCCATTTACACTTCAGTCTTGCCTGCCAGGCATAAGTCTCAGGTAGTTTCTAAGACAGGGAGAAAAAGCAGGAGGAAAAAAAGGGCAATAAAAGAGTTAAAAAATGCAATAAACACTTGGGCAGCTCTCTTTCGATTTAGGGAGTGAATGCTGTCCTAAATTAAATATATATCTGCCTATCCATATGTGTTTGGGTGGATATGGATCTATATGTGTATAAATATCTTTATATTTTTCTGTTGAGTTGAAACCTAGAATTTATGGGTGAATCTGAATGGTTGTTCCAATCTGCTGTGTGAATAGCAGCTATTCTTAGAGTTTGGTAATTAAGATCTAATAATTTTGTCATTATCCAGGTACGTTGCCTCTGGGTGTTGGGGATTTCTGCTTTGCGTGTTCCCCTAGTTTTGTTTCTTTTCTTCCTGCAGGGGTAAATTAGGAATAAACAAGCAGAGATCTACTCTCAGGCCTTTGGTGCATGATCTAATACCTACATATTAAATAACCCCTGAGTTGCATTATAATGTATAGGTAAGAGTTTTCTAGATCATGTCATATTGTCTGGTAACCAAGTGCATATTTTCTATTAGCTCTCACCATTCTCATTGCAGTAGCTTGTGCCTTTCCAAGTTCTACTTCAGGTCTGTCAGTAAGGGGAAAAATAAATGCGCAGTTCTCAAAGTCTTGCGGCTGTGAGCCCATGAGAAATCTTTCAGGGACAAAAAGGTGCTGTGGAGATAAATCAGGCGATGAGATGCGCTTAGCACACCCAGAGACGTCCTGCGGCCAAGAGCAAAGGTGTCCTCATTTGGAAAACGTGATCAATACCAAAAGATCAAGTAATACTAAAAGACAGGAGCACCAGAGAACTGTTGGAGATGGAGCATCATCCCAGACCCCAGAGTTTGAGCTCACGCTGTTCCTGCTTTGGGGACATGTGGGTAGTAAATACTGCTGTGAGGGAGGGGTCATCCCTTAGGTAGTGCTGCCCTCGAAAAGAGAGCCCCCCATTTGTGAGGCAATGGAACAAGCACTGCCTGTGCCTAGGATTTCAAAGTTTTACAAGTGTCGAATAGAATGCTGAAGTGGACAATGAGAATAGCAGCCTGGAGGGGAAAAACAAACAAACAAACAGGCTGAGGAAGGTTTTAAGGAGAAATCAACAGTTGGGAGAAAGCAAATACAGAGGAAGAAATTATGTGCAGGTCAATTCTAATACATAACTGACACGTAATTCCTGTTGCTGTTGTTAAAGTAGAATTTTATGTTGCGTTTTTAAGGTGGCTATTTTGCCATGTTCCTCTCTCTCCTGCAATAAATAGATTATTTTTTATTGTTTTAAAGCAGGGTGTTTGTTAACTGATAGTCCTGTGAATTTTTTTTAGGCACTCTAATAAGAGATCGCTATCTAATTAATTTTCTGCTCTGTGACTGGATGTTTTTTGTGTTCAGACATTAGTATTCTGCTGTCTAAACAGGCATTACTCACAATTACATTATTCCTCAAAGATATTGCTTCCAGTCACCATTTATGTGCCAAATTTCCGATGTTATTTTGGAGCCTGAGGTGCAGTAAGATACAGTTGTCATCTGTTCTCTGTTCTAGTTTGTGCAGATGCTGTCCTACCTTGCTCTAATTAGGGATGCACAAAGTGAGAGAGTGAATGTTCACAAGACTAACTGAGTTTTAAAGCTTTTAAGTGTTTGACAAGTTTGTGGTGGTTTTTGATCTGCTTTTCCTTGAGGAAGGAAAATTTCCCAACCCTCTCACTGATGGTTGTTGCTTGGAACAGGTGTTGTCCTTGTCACCACCATTCAGGACTGGAGCTTTATTGCCTCTGTGTGTCTCTCATCTTGGAAGCATTGAGCCGTCTTATTTTGGACTCTCGGGTCAAAATTGCAAAAAAAGGACATCATTCTGTTCTGTAATTGTATCAAAAAGCTTTGAGATCTGTGTTCTGCCCTGATATTTTCCCTTTTACTTCTAAAGAGTAATTGGTCTGTGTCTGTCTAATTTGCAGGTTTTCCGCAGGTCACACTACATCTGTCTTGATTCATTTTATGTATATTCGAGGCCCTAAACATTAGGTTCTTTCTGAATTCTCTTTTGAGTATGTAATGGCTGAGTGAGTGTGTTTAATAGTTTTGCCTAAGGGCTTGAGCTCTGTTGCTCACTGACTGTAGTTGGAGTGTAATAAATAAATCTCTAGTACCATTGTACAGTTAGGGATGATGTTATTGCTTTAACTGTACCACTCTTTTTGTGGTCATAAAGCAATGGTGTTCGTAACATGATTTAAACAAACACATCTTCATCCTGTGTTTGCATGCATTCACTCTTTTATTTTTCCTCCTTGCAAAATTATTTGCTGCCTGTTCTCTTTCTGGCCACTCTGTTGCCAGAGCTACACACAACTCCGTGTCATGAACCCTTTGCTGTTGAATTCTCAGCCATTCTGCCTGCATGAAAGTTCTCCTTATTTGTTAGGAAACTAATAACTTTCAGCTTTTTGTCCTAATTTGAGAACGTTACATGGGCTAAGTCAATTTTTCACTTACTTTGTGCGTGTTATGACCTCCAGAGTAGCATGAATCTCAAGAACCTCCCCTATCTTTTGTTCATTCTCTTTAGGTTTCCTGCATTAGTGGAGCCGTGGGGAGGATGCCAGTGGAAAGAGAAAAGTTACTCAGTTTTAGTAACTGAAACTGGTGTTGGTGCAGAGCTGGGCACGTTTTAAGTAATGTGAGGATTGTAATTTTCTATACCAAAAGAAAGGAACAAACCAGAATCATTCAAACTCTTTCTTTTGCCAATAGCACCTGCTGTGTTCTGAAAGTAACATGAAAACTTCAGACTTGGGAGAGTGTCTCATGTTGTTGGTCTAATTTTATAGCAAAATCGGTGGCATCACTGGCCACCCTTGGGAATGAGAAAGATTATTGGCCTAGGACATCTTTTGTTTTAAATCTGAAAAGGGACTCTAAAGATCTTTAAATCTAAAGGGAATCTAAAAATCTTTAAATCTAAAGGGAAGGAGATAGGGAAAGGTTATAAAGGAATCAAATTGGTAACAGTTTGCACTTAGTAGCTTTCCATAACTCAGTAGCCAAATCAAAAAATAAAAGAAGATATTCAGTACATTAGAATTGAAAAAGATAATATAAGGAGAAGGCTGTGAAATATGTTATAAGGTCACTCTGCAGCCACGGAAATGAGCTGCTCTGTGATAAAACTTGAGTTCATGGTATCTTAATTTATATCTAAAATATGATTTTAAACCCCACCCCCCCAAACGTGAATGCCAAGTACCTAAAAAGCCTTAATTACGTCTGAGAGTATGGAAAGGTTTGTGCTGGCATTATTTTAGTAATAAATACCTACATGTTTATTCTGAACTACAGGCTCACACTCAGTCCACCATGCATTTTATGGCCCCGGTGTGATGATAGCTCCCTCCTGCAACCACATTTCAGTTCAAGCTGTGACACTGAGGCTTCCTCTCTTAATATTTATGGTGGAGTCTTCATATAGAAATGAAAGCAAAGAAAGGATGCAAACAATTTGCTTAGGAGATCATCTTTCTGGGAATGAATCTTGGAGGCTGTTGTAGAGAGGTAACAAACTTAACATCATTATTAATCTCCATTTTATTCACTAACGATTTTCATTGTTTGTAAGCACCTGTTTAGGAGATAATGAGAGAAATAGTTGATGTGTCTAAATATCTGACGATCCATTACAGTTTTGTCACTCCTTATCAGCATTCCCTCTGCAGCTTTTGTCAGGCCTGTCAAGTTCTTTCTGGGAAACTGATGTGAAGTGAGGCATGGGCTGCTGTGATTCCACAGAACAAAATTTGGCTCTGCCCACTTTGTTTCTCTGTCAGATGATTTTATTGCTGTTCAAAATCATTAACACTGTATTAAACACAGCCGTATTTTAAACTCGGAGTAGATTATTGGTTTAGAAAATAAATACGTTACTGGAACTTTCATGGCAAATAAGTTGTATCTGCACAGGTTTTTATTTCCTCTGCAAATTGGCTTTGCACAAAGACATTGAATCATAAAACGGTGCTTTCTCTGTAGCTTCTTTCTCTTTTTTTGTTACCAGTTTCCACACTGACAGTACTACAATAATATCTTTAACAAAGGGAAACAAAAGCCTTGCTCTCTTCTTTTTTATTCTGCTTTCCCCATGGCTCTTGCTTTTTATTGTGGATACAAAAGTGTAATGAGGTATTTAAGAAAAACACACTGATATCTCAAGTATTATTTTCTTTAGTATTCTAATCTTTCAGACAGCTTCAGCTCTTGAAACCTTATCTTTTGGTCAACTTTCCATGCAGTTTTCCTGCTTGGATCGTATGCATGTGCAAACCTTTACTCAGTCAGACTGGGTGTACACTGACACTTGCAACCAAATGGAAATAACTCACTTGCAAAATTTGCCTGCATGATTGTTTTTCACAGGAAATTGTGTGTGCAAATATCTTGATTAAATTCAGGTTTCTCATGCAAAGTTTGGAAAATCTGGTGCTGGGAGAAAAGTAAATTTACCTTTAAATGCTCTCCTGCTACAAGTTAAATTCCAATTTAGCCCTGTCAACAAAAATTAAGTTTATATATACAAAGGGGGAGTCTGACAGACTTACAGGCAGGTATGATGCATATGACTTTGAATGGGATGGTAGTTAAAGTTGTCTGAATAACAGATAATTTTAAGTTACAGACTGAAGCCTTAGGAACCTGATCGATTTTATTTAAAAGTTGCTAAACTGAGTTTCCCATGTTTGAGATGAAAAAGCTGCCTTTGATTAGTGAGCAGATCATTTTTTAGGCAAAATAAACGAGATTTACAGCATGTAAAACAAAGGCTCAGAACCCAAGTGCTTACAAGAGTCTCTGTGGAAAGCAAGTTACTGAAGTTACAGCTTAGCAGGCTGATATCTGGAGGTGAATTTAAGTGACTGGAACTGAAATACATCCCTGTAAAGGACAATTCAGGTCACCTGTTTTGTTTAGGCTTTTGGTATAAATGTCTCTGCACTGATACCTCAAATGCCACTTTTTCTGAAGGGATCTGCCAGGTCCCGTCCATTCAGTGGTGAGAAATAACAAAAAAAGACACACCACTGAGACAATATATTCATAGAAATAATGGCAAAAGTTTAACCATCTATACTCATCTGTCTCTCTGGCTCTGCTGGTTTGGGCTGGGGTAGAATTAATTTCCTTCCCAGTGGCTAGAATGGGGCTGCGTTTGGGATTTGTACTAAAAGCAGTGTTAATGATACAGAAAAGATTTTCTTTTTTCTGAGCAGCAAATGGTAATAACTATTAGTCAGTGCTAACTGGGGCTGGATTCACTGCATTTGTGTGAAAAATTCATTTTACTCTTCTAAACAGGCAGGCAAATGATAAATTGTTTATCAACCAAAATTAATTTCTCTTTGAAAACATGAGAGGAAACAAATACATTCTCGTTAACTTTTGTGCAGCTACTAAGAGTGCAAAGTTTGGGACATAGTTACAGAAAGGAACCAAGTCCTTTTTCCTCAAATACTTGATTTATTTTGGGTACTACACTTTGTCTTGCAGTTGCGCCAGGGCCAGTTGTGTCAGATTTCATGGCCTGCTTTGCAAACTCGGTAGTTCATTTTGCAATAAACCTCTGGATATTTCCACGGTAGACAAGAAGCAGCTTGTATGTTGCTGTCCCATTCACTTCAGTCAGATCAAACCCATTAAATTGGTTGTTATGATAAAGTAAATTACAAAATAGCGGATTCTTGTATTTTAAAATAAGCATGTCAATAAAGTGATTAAATCCCAGGAAAAAAAATTGTTGAGATGAGATGATGCTATTTGATAAATGAAAAAATTAGGCAGTTGCAAATAGTATTTGAATATTTCTAATGTACTATATATGCAGATTAATTACACATTTACAGATTGAAAGCACAGTTATTACATGGACAGAGATTGTCAAGATATAATTAATATTGAATAGCTTGCTCAGTATTGTCAGTAAACCAAATGCAAAAATGTTAATGATGTACTTTTGCTTGGTAACTGTGTTCCTGTATTTTATGTGCTGCGAATATACTTTTTAAGTTTGAAACGCATTCTTCCTGCAGGCACAAACCTTTTGGAATTGCTCATTTTCCTGACGTGAAAAGATAAATGACACAGTGTACTCTACATAGCACATGCTGATTATTGCCATCCAATTTGGTAAATACATTTGAAACATCATGAAGGAAGTGTTTTCTGGGGAAAAAAAAAATCCCAGTGGGTGCCAACTGCACGTTATTAAGCCCTCAGTGGTGATGGTTGGTTCATGTTGGATGCCTGTCATTTTATGTTGGATAAGTTATTGAATAGGGATTTTTATGTGTTGATGTCAGTGCAAGAACATGGATTGTTGGTATTCCTGTTTGTATTTTACCTTTTTTGTACTGGAAGAAGTGAGGGTGAATCA
Organism: Donacobius atricapilla; assembly: GCA_013397315.1. Lineage (NCBI taxonomy): Eukaryota > Metazoa > Chordata > Aves > Passeriformes > Mimidae > Donacobius > Donacobius atricapilla. The sequence goes on from WBMY01031620.1 coordinate 677,746, forward strand.
AACAGTTCACTTATGATAGGAGGTACTGAAAATTTTCTGTAAAGTCCTTCTGAAAACACTAAGGAAAAGCACATGGATTGTGGTTTGGTGTGCATGGTTACCTTGTGACTGTGTACCTATTTTTAGCTCAAGTAATCTGAAAAAACTGTAAATTTATCATTTTTAATGAAAGAGACATATCAATACAATGCACTTGTGGTTTGATGGCAGCAAGGAGTGATGGAAGGTGATGCCCTGTTTACATCCGAAGGGAAAAAAAAAATCAGCTCATGAACCCTGAAATTTGAGTGCATATAGAAATTTATTTCTTAAAAACATTGTAGGGGACAGAAACTATGTCCTCTGACATTTGGATACAGCTGGCAGAAGGCACCAAGTACAGAGCAGAGCATGGGATGCTTCTAATCTACTTTAGACTTTCTTTTTTCTCCCCAGTTTCAGTGTTTGGCTTGAGAGAGCAAGGATTGGAAAGACTTGATGATGAAAGGTAAAAGTGTGTTTTCATATGTACATAATTATTTACAATAATACTAAAAAGTTCTGTAAATACGAAAATGCCTATACACCCAAGAAAATCCTAACATGTGCTTCTCCTTCCTTGAATTTTCTTTGCATTATCAAATAGCTGCATATTTCCTACTACCTTTTGATCAATTTTGCCAAAACAAAATTAATATAAAGAAATCCTTTGAACTCAGAAGGATCTGACAGAGGCTTAGTCTTTCAAATGCGGATTTTTAATGTATTAATTCCAACAAGAAAAGGAATCAAGGAAGACTTTCATTACAAACCCAGAAGTTTGCTTTGGTCTTTCTTTTCTTTCTGGTATTATACCAGCAAACATTTTTTTTTCCTTGACAAATGTTTTCTAAGATAATATTACTTGTAACACCCTGCTGCCAGTTCTGCCTCCTACATTTCTATGGGACGAAGGAGAGATCAGGATGTTTTGGAGCAAAATAATTTGGCCCTAACAATTAATTCGAACTTCTGAATCTACCCCATGACAAGTTTTCTTGAAGCTGTCATTGTGACCTAGTCCTGGCATACTCCTTTGGGTTTTGGTGGAGGAGTGCCTTTTTTTGTTGTTTACTTTTCGGCTGGGAATGATTTATGTGATGAGCTTATTCATTCTGAAAATTCACCTGAGCTCAGATTGCACAGTAATTTGAATTTATTGGGAAATACATGCAGCTTCAGTTCTGGGTAACTGTTTTGCAGCTTTAAAAATTTGTCAGCCTTTATGGTATGGATGTAAAACATAGAGGCATATTTCCTTATTTCTCTCTATTCACAGTGGGAAAAATAACAGACTTTTCCTTTTTGTGAGTAGGGTTGTTGGTTTTTTGTTGGTGTTTTTTTTTTTTTTTCCTACATAAACCCCACATTATTTATAAAGGCAGAACAACGTCCTGTGAGTTTTTCTCCTGTTCATCTTCTGTTTTGAGATCAAGGTTCCCCCACCTGTTAGAAGAAGATTCAGTGTCGCAATGCACAATAGCCTAGCCCGGGTGAGTTGTTTTCAGGTGAGGGCGCAGTAGTTATTCTTAGGAGATCCTTTCCTCTGAACAAGACCTCTGGAATTTGCAGGATGTCATCCGCTGAAGCTGGGTCTGTGGTGGCTGCTGGAATCCATGAATCCCGGAGACTTTCTGACACTGCCTGAGTTGCTCTGTCAGCAGGTTGAGCGTGGACACACATTTGTCTTGGGCTCAGCCCTGTTATGTTTGAGTGTGCAGAAAATACTGCAGCGCACCTTTAGGGTCAGTGAGTTTTAGACAGTGATGAATTTCAGCTCTGAACTCCTTGGGAGCTGTGGGTTTATCCCTGGTCATGCCAGGGATGGATAATTCTCAAAAACAGGTTGTAGGTATTAAACAGCCTGAAAGAAAAAGCCTAAAAAGGTGGAATGGAGAAAGGTTTCCTGGCAAACCCGGGTGTGTCCCAGTCAGGCTCTTGGCACCAGGGCAGGTCCAACTTCTGTGACAGGAAAGGTGGAGAAAAGTCTCCTCCCTCAGGAAATACTGGAAGTTTTGGGGAGCAAAGCTATTAAAATTAGTGGCCATTGGAGGGCCACAAGATTAACCAGTATTTAGAACAGAGTATGAAGTTAGTTGAAGCATGATTATGGAAGGTCCCATAAAATCTGTAGTGGTCACTTTCCCTGCTCGGGTAGGATTATTTGTTCTATTAAACTACACTTTACCTCTGGAGAAAAGACTTTAAAAGTTTAAATCTTAGTTTCCTATTTTTCCAATGCTCTGCTTGTTATCGTGACTAATTACTTTGTTATAAACCCAAAGTTTTTACTGAAGCTTCAAAGTGCTTCATGAATTGGAAGGCATTGAAAAGAGTAGTTCCTCCAGAGGCGATGTTAATACTAAATAAGAAGCATTAGAATGAAACCAGGAATTTAAAAAGTCTGAGGATCTCTGCTCCAAAAGAACCCAAGGATCAATGGCAGTCACTGATGGGATTCATGGGCATTGACCCAATCCCTGGATATTTTAGTGCTGTTTTATGACAGCCATATGTCTTTAAAAATGTTCACAGTTGAACATGAATATTTTCAGTTTAGTATTTATATTGCTTGTAAATGTCAGAGAATAAAGTCATTTTATATGAAACAAGAAGCAGAGTAAAAAAATAGACGAACAGGAAAAAAAATATGTAAAAGAAATATTTTGGTCTCCTAAGATCAAAAAGAACCCCTATTTTTTGTAGCTTCATTAAAGATTATAAAAATCTCCTGGAAGAACACTGTGAAAAGAAAGGCGTCTGAGAGATTTGAGTTTACAATGATGGCAGTGAATAATTGTTATTCTTCGTGCCAGTGGTATGTGTGCAGATATATTATTTGTCTCAGCAGGCTGCAACATTTGGTTTTCTGCAGAATAAGGTGCTTAGCAGACATAAAATTCAATCTTCAGAAGTTCTGAAATTGTTTGCTTGTCTTAAATACCTTATTTCCAAACTAGGTATTTGTGATCTCTGTGATTAAAACAAGAGATGAGACAACTTTAGAGTCCTGACCAAATGATGTGATGAGCAAATTAGTAGAGAAACTTAATAGATTTTTTTTTTTCAGTCAGGTATCACATCCTGCAGTTAGAAGTGAAGTGGAAAATTGTACCTGTGACATGAGGAGAAGGCAGTAGTGAACATGCTGAGGGGGATAATAGTGACATGAACTTGGCTCTGGTGTCACAGGGAAACTTGAGTGTCATTCCAGAGTTGTCACATATCGGGACACTTACCTTAGCCCCCGATGGCATTGCTTGAAATGAAGTGTCAGAGGTGTTGAATCAGAACGGCCGGATTTGTGTAACCGACCTGGCTTTACAAGGAGTGCTAATTTCCCAAATAAAACTCAGATTCTTAAATACAGGGTTGGCTTTTTTTCCTTTGAATGTGCCTAAAACTGAACCTCACGGGCCATTTCTGAAAAGAGGAGTTTTTTTCTCCATACACTTTCAGTAATTAACAAAAGTGGCAGCTGATGATCTTAACAGTAGATCTTTGCTGCACTTCATGCACTTTGCCCTGGGAGTCTGAAGGGGACAACAACTGATTTCACAGGCAGTTAGGTAACTGCTGTTTCTTAGGTCGAGGGGATTTATTCAGTGTACATGAAAGGATAAATGATTTCTCTTAGGAATGAGCAGGTTTTTTAATAGTTTGAGGTCTGAACGTATTACTGCTTCTGGTTAATTCCCCTCTGAGGAGTATGTTCCAGTCACCGCCTAAATATATTGCTTTCTGCTTAATTTTCACTTCACATTTTACTTCTAATCTGGAAGATCTTTCATGACCTTAGTCCTGCTGAGCTCAACTTTCATTTCCTCCACATGTTATCCCATGCCATGTGTTTAATAGGTTGTCATTTATTAATCATCTCCAAACGCAAATTGAAGATGTCAGGTGCTGGGGCCCTTGTCATGTATTCCCTAGGGCTGGAAATTCTCTGCCCAGGGTATTGGATCAGCAGTTGTGTGGATGAGTTGGAAAACCAGAGGAGTACATCACCAATGTCAGCTGTTCCAGGCAGCTTGGCAGAACGGTGAGGTCTCTTCTGTTGCTGGTTCTGTTTTTTTGGGTTTTTTTTTGTTTTTGTTTTTTTTTTTTCCTCTTTGTACAATGCTTTGTGATTCTCATCATGAAAGGTACTGTCTAAATGTATGTTGAATAGCTAAATACGGAGCCAATTTGTAAAACATCTCGATAATATTTTAAACCTGAATTAGGTTATTACCTTGATTGCATTTGACTAATGTGCCACCTCATTAGGAAGCTGGCGTACATAAAGCAAGCATATTACGGTAGATTTTACTCACATCTTTTAGAAAGACATCATGTACAAGAAGAAGAAAGAATACAGTCAGAATCAAAGTATGCAGTTATTGTAAAATGGTTTTCTTCTGCAATTCAACTTCTGAAGTATAGATTGGAAAAAAAAATCTTATTCAATAAAATATCTCCAAAGCCTTTCTTTCTTCTTTTGTGCTTTTGAAACACCTCTTAAAGAAAGGAAACAAAAGTTGGGGTTTTTATTACTGTGACCAAGAGACTTAGCAGCATGACTTTACTGACCTTAAGTGCTAAGTTTAATTATGAAATAGCAGGTGTAATGGGTGACAGGATGATTGGGAATTTATAGACTAATGGAGAACTCTGGGGAGACCAGTAGAGGGTTCCTTTTGAAATACCCAAATAATAATAAAAAAAAATCTGCTATTTTTTCTTCTTACTGTTTTAAAATTGGCTCTTTGGTGACATTATTTGTATGAGGGCCAGAAGAAAGTGAGAAGAAGATGGCTGACTAACAAAGAGGCAACAGATATTCAAAAATATGTCCTTAGGTGATTCTATTTTGTAGTCTCGAGTCCTACAACTGTGAAGGAGATCTCTTGGTGCCACGAGGCTGCTCTACTTTAGCTCCATTTGACATGAGGGAAAGGAATGTAATTGTTCTCCAGGTAACTTCACTAAGGAAAGGTTGACGTTGCCTGTACATGCAGCACACAGAAGGTTTGTATCGGAGTTGGACAAGTAAATGGAAAGAGCTGTTTCTTTGTCTAGAGCTTCTTTTCCTTTTGGCTACTGCTAAGGGAGAAGGGCTGAATGTGTCTTACGGCTGATTTGATGCTATAGCAGGAAATGTCAGGTTTCACCTTTTTGTGGCTTTGAAAACTTATTATTGTCTCATCCAACACAAAAGAGTGGAAGACTCATGGCTTGGAAACATTAGGGATGGCATGAAAATGGCACAGGGTGGTGGTGTCCCCGGCAGCAGCGCCCACCTGCCAAGTGTTTCATTAATCCGTGAGTATTCCCGTTATGCCTTCATGATAGGAAGGTGTAGTTAATGTAACAGAGAATTCAGACAGTTTGCACGTGGCTTTTTGATGCATGTCTCTTCATTTTTGCAATGCAGAACTGCGTGGCCTCACCTCCCCTTGCTATAGTGAAGTGATGTTGCTCCATTGATGTTGAACATGTGGGCTAAAGCTCAGGTCTGATGAAGTGAGAAATGTGAAAATACGTTTGTTTCTGTCAATGTCGTTAATTTCTGTCAGTGTTGTTCTTGCAGAGGGTGGCATGGCTGGTAGTGGAGGTATAACCTAATGAGTTTAATACTGCATAGCTAAGTATTTAATCATGTCATGCTTTGCTGTTCATCCTTAGTTAATATATGTCACAGACTAATGAAAGTGTCAAGGTTAAAAATATAGCAGGAGTACATCATACAGAATGATTTCTAGTGCTGGAAATAAGTTCATTTTCTTTTCTGTATTGTTTTTTCTCCTCTCCTTCCACCCTCACCTTCCTTCCTCCACCTTTTTAATGTTTTGAGCGAAGTGTTTGTAGAGCTTCCCTCTACCCCCTATATTGTTTTGTGACTCTTGTTTTATTAGACAAGAGAAAATCATGGTTTCCTCCAAAGGATTTCCCACCGGGCTACACCACCTGGTGCTCATTTGGTGAAAGGGGAAAGGCTGTAACTGTTCCCCACATAACCTTGTTAGGGAAGCCTTGATAATTGTAGAAATATTATTAGGAATACTGGTAGGCATCCACAAGGAGAATTTGTTTCAGAATTCAACAGGTAAATGGGGGAAAGCTACTGCTGCGGCTCCTACTTCATCTTTGGCGTGTGAGGGGGTTGATAGCTATGAGAAGGGTAGATTGAAAAGGAGTTAAAACTTTGTTATTTTTAAAGGTTATTTCTTTTCTCATTTTTAAAATTCACTGCTAATTTTGAATTGTCATAATCCCAATAATTTGATTTTTTTTGCAGGCTCAGTTTCAAGTATCTGTTATGCTCAAGAAAGTAATTACTTAAGATTATCTTTGCCTCTGTTCTCCTGTGTTTGTAGTCTTTTGCTGCATTTTCTATACCCTGAGCTTTTTCGCATGCATTCAGTGCACGCATAGCAATAAGAATGCTATGAAATGTGAAAGACCTGGATGTTGTCTAGAACCTTATCAAGTCTGTAAAATGTCTGATGTAGTGCTATATTGTCCATGACTTCATTTTTTTCACCCTAACATTAAATGAGGGAAAAACAATTACTGCCAGTGTACAAGTCCTCCCTCTCCTGTGTCACATCAAAAAGCTCTCTTGATTAAATAAAATTATCTCCTCCTTACAGTTCTAGGGTTCTGATGCCAAAATTTCTACCTGTTCATTAATCTTCTTTTCTTTTTTTTTTTTTTTTTCTCCCTTTATTTTTTCTTCACTTTCTTTCCTGCAAATGACTTAAATTTATATCTGGCAAGTGTTTAGTTGCTAAGCTGGGGAATTCACTGGTTGGATTCTGGTATGGACTGTTAAAATACAGTAATTTCTACAGTATGCTTTTTGAGTGATATGAGACTTAATACTTTTTAAATTGATTAAAGTCAGGTCTTTACTGCAGAAACAAGCGTAAGAAAGGTAGCTTTGTCACAGCAGAATAATTTGGAAGTTTTTTGGTGCCCACAAATGTGAGATCTGAGTAAGGATTACTGTCATCACCCAAACCTTTGCATTATTTGAGGGGGATCTTTTGTCAGATAATCAGGTCATCATTTCTAAGTGACTGGGGGTTGCAGGACTCCTTCCTTGGAGTTCAGGTCGTCTTTGGGAAAGGTTGAAGGCTTTTGCTCTTGTTACTTTTGATAGTTGCTATGAATAAGATCATCCCTTTATGATCTAACTCCCAAAGGGTCGAATGCTTTTTTAGCACATTATTTTACATTTGTGTAATTTTCAGTGTGAGTGGTTTTTTTTGTTTGAGTTTTTTTGTTTTGGTTTTTTTTCCTGTATACAAGATAAAAGTGTTAGGACAATTGTCCAGTAAGACAAAGGTTTGACCTTGTCCTTCTCTTCCTTAGCCTTTCAGCGTGACAGCAAATTTCTGTTCACTTTTCACTGCTCTCTCTTCTGGTCTCTGTCACCTGAACTCAGAAGAGTTGCTTGCTGAAAACAAATCATTACTAAAACACCAGTCTGGAAGGCTTCCCACTTAGGGGCATGAGCTGGTAGAATGTCCAGCCCAGCCAACACTATCAAGATCCCTCACTTAATTTTTTTTTTTTTATTCTTTATAATCTGGTCACTGGTTTTGCATTACTTAATGGAAAGAGTTGCCACCGTAGGGAAGGCTACTTGGTATGGGAATGCCCCCTGGCTTGCGTTCCAGAAAATACAGGGAATCCTGTGACTTGTGTTCGTAGGATGCAGCAAAAAAAGCATGAGAGGGAGATGTCTCTTATTTGACCAAATCATATAAAAAATGAATAATATTGCATTAAAAATTTTATTAGTGAAATAAACAAGAGGTGCAAAGAGAGTTCATCCTGACTCTCCACAGGTCCTGGGGAGTTTGGTCTGCATTTGTTTGTCCTCCCTAAGGTCTGAAGGTGGTAGTTGGTGAGGAACTTGATTTTTTACCTCCACTGCTGCCCAAGCCTTTTAACTTCCTGAGTATCACTTGGGATTTTGATATTTCATTCTGCTTTTGCATAACTAATTGCTGACAGTGGCACAGTAGGATCCTCTTACAGGACTCCCTGAAGTAATGTATTCTTAATATCAAAACTAAAAATTCTAATGGTGATATTTACTACTAATGAGTTTTTGATTCTAGGGTGTATCTACTGCACATTTATTCTCATCAAATGAAAAGGGACCATGCACAGGAATAAACAGTACACCGCTTGTGGGATTTTCAATTAATGGACCTTTTGAAAATCTGAATTAAATAGTATTGGTATTGAACAGATAACATGAAACTGAAAAAACTCCAAGAAGGTGAGGGACAATAGTTGAAATTTCACAAATTCAGGATGTTCTCCTTTATTTTTAACTTGATGCATCCAAGATTCATTGATTTAATGCAATAAGTGGTGTTATCATTCCGTATCTTGAAATCATGGAACTACATTTTTAGGATAGGACTTTTTTACATTTTTCTGTCATTCTTTTTTTTAACCATCGATGCATACAAATTACATACCTACTGCATAAGTACCAATTGTTTTCTCCTTTTGATGACTGAGAGGCATTGTTTTAGTCAGTGGAAAACTTAAAAAGGTCAGGAACATGAGGAAAATATTTTGTATGTTCTTCCTGGTATGTTGCACTGCGCACTGACAGTTTTGTTTTCCTGCCAGTGTTGTCATTTTTACCTGTCTTTAGATTTTGCTGTGTTCCACATTCTGTTCTGAAATACAGGGGATGAAAGAAATATCATTTATCCCTAAGGAAAATAAATTAATTGGGGAGGGGAAAGTAATGTGCTGGTTGTGGTTACATGATCATTGCAATGCGTGCATCACCCTACCTACCACATGATGGTGCAGCTTTGATCTTTTGGTACTTTTGGTGCATTTTTTGGGACTTTTTTGGGACTTGCAACTCCAGAACTGTGTTTGATTTGCTGTGAAATAAGAGTGTGTGACAAAAAAACGGTGCTGCCGAGAGAAGACTAATCATGTGTAAAAGTTTCATGTGCTGGGAAGGATAACTGTGTTCTTGATCTCAATCTGGAATGATTTCCACCCCCTGTACAATTAGCTGAACAAAAATTAAAAAAAAAAAAAAGTTGATATGGAGGTGCCAGCTCACTGAAATGTGGAGCTCCAGTTGCAGTGTCTATGAACAGCAAGTGAAGTGTGAAGGATTAGTTGGAACCCCGACAGACAGTGATAATGAAGAGGCGTCAGAAATGAAGCACTGGGTGAAAGGGTTGAGAAAGATTTCCTAGAAGCGTTTTTTTGTTGCTCTGCTATGATTTTTAGGACAACTTAGCAGGTGTGCCTGTCAGATTCTGGCTTTTTCTCTCCAGCCTCTCAGAACATGAGACTAATTTCGTGTGTGTCTGTTCTCCTCTTGCTTTCTCGTCCAGCGCTATGTGGGCGTTGTTATCCTTCTGGAATTGAGCACCAGAGGGAAGCAGCAGTGCCTCAGCGGGCAGAGCAGGACACAGCTCTGGGCTTCTTGCGTCCAGCTTGGAGGTGGCAGCGATCAGCGCAAAGCCCAGACTGTCTGGGGAGTTTTATGTAAGCCTGACGTGGTGCTGGAACGCATGCACACAGAAAGGAGGATGTTCTTCGGAACAGCGTGATTTATTTTATTTTAGCAAGTTAAATACCACCTTTCATCTTTTTCTGCAATTTTGGGGGGAACAAAAGCTCTACATAAACTAGGTGTGATGTGAGAAAGCGTGCGCATATATAAGGTCTGCTCTGAATAAGTAGTTTGGTGAATAAATTCTAAAAATGCTGCTCTAAGTACTGAATTACATAGAACAAGAGAGTTTGGGATTTTTAAAAGGGTGATAAATTTTGATAGCTGTATATTAAGGTACTCTTTCTACTTCATGTGCTAAAAATGTGTGAGTTTTGTGTCTTCTGTAATACAAGCCAGAGCTACTTGGTGCATGCCTTTTGAAATGAAAATGAGCAACATTACTTTGAATGGTAATAGGGATTTTAGATTTTTTTNTTTCTGCTGTCTTTAGTATTATAATTTCATCAGGTAAACTGTTTTCTGCATCTAATGGTAAGATAGTCCATAACAGAGCTGATCAATGGTTTCCAAATATGCTACTTATCAAATTTTAAATTTTAAGATGCCTGTTATGAAGATTTCTTAAGATTCACTTGGCTTTAATTGCTCTTGTTTCACCATCTTTCTGCTTGACCAGTCATTGTTTCTTCCTGAAAAAAGAGCTTCTCTTTTTTTTTTGCCCCCCTTCCTTTCTTCTCCTAGGAATAAGGTTAACATGCAACTTTGTAGAAAATTGATGTTGTGGGGTTTTGGGGTGTTGAGCCTGAAAACCTAGAAGTTCTGAGCACAGAGGAAAATCTCTCTTTTGTGGACAACCCTCTCTTCAGTGACACCCTCTAAGATCTAAATTTGCTGCTTCAGAATCAGGTATCACTTGTGACATTGTCAGAGGTTGCCTGCATTTCTTGACAGTGACAATGAGGACAAGAAATAGAGGAGGAGTCTGCTGGATTTTTTCAGTCTATAAATTCATACAAATTTTCATTTATATTCTTTGATATAAAAGGTGTTTGACACTAAGAGGTGGCTCTAAAACTTAAGGGAAAGATCTAAGATTTCTCACCTCAAGAGCAGGGTCTGTACAGATTAGGAAGTAGCTGTTTATTCATTCTCCAAATCTATGAAAATGTCAGTTCTGTGGTTGTTACCTTCACTGAAGAGAGTCTCTTTTCCCCAGACTGCTGTATATACTACTTACTTTGTTAGCTTCCTTTTCCCTACTGGAAAAGATCATGAAAAAAAGCAAAAGACAGAACATGAGGGAAAAAATGAGTAATTCTGGTTGAATTAAAAATAATTCCACAACTTCTGAAGCTATTACAACAAGACGTACATCTATTATTTCTAATTTAACTGAAATTCTCGCTCTTTCCTTCAATTTTCACTTTGTTTGTTGCCCGGCTCCAATTTCTTTTTGCATTAGCTGTGCAAGGACTCTACAGAACTTTTCCCTTAAATCTAAGCTGAAAATTAATAAAAATTTGTACGGGAGTGGGTGAGAGCTATTCTGGAAACAACCTGATCAGCTAGAAGAGGTGCAGTATTGGAAGGAATCACGTGAGATCAATTTCAGAAACTTTCTCTGGAACCTTCTGCAAGACTCTCAAGCTTTATCTCTTAGCCCTTCTCTTTAGGTGACTTTTACCTGCTCTCTCTGTGTTGAAGCTCCTTGGGGTGAAGTTTCCACGTACACAGTGAAGAGTCCGTGCACAGCCCAGCACTGAAGTGTTTCTTTCCCCTTGCACAAGGCCTGCAGTTTTTTGGAATGGTTACAACTCTGTGGGGTCTTTTGATCTACTTCAGAGAATTTTGGAACTGCCCACAAACCTCTGGGGCTGCAGAAAGATCTTGAAGAAAACCCTTGAGGGCGTGCAGCGTTTTAACTTGCGAACAGTTTGGCGTTTCAGTTTTTAATGCGCTTTTTAAAACTGAAGTTCGCGAAGTGAGAAATATATTTTAATCACATTCCTTACTTTGTTAAAACCCCCTGTTAAGTCTATTTGCATTTCTGAGTAAGTCATGGAAGGATTAGATGCTATTTTCTTACTGTGCATTGTGTGTTTGAAGTAGGAGTGCGACAAATGCTTGAAATTGAAAGTTCCTCTGAAAAGGAATTACTGGGGTGGTTTTTTTTAACTTTTCTCTCTGCATGCTCGGGAGATCTCCTACTCCTTTATAACAGTAGATTGTATTTATATCTGTAAATGGCAACAGCTGTGTCATCCTATTACAATCCTGCCTGAGAAGCTGTGTCTCCACCAAGGTAAGGTTCGCGGTGCTTGAGAAAATGTCAGCTATAGAAAATGTTTCAGTAGGCAAATGTCAGTGAGATATTAAAATGGTCTTGGTGGACAGAACAAGAGCATAATGTTTGCCAGTTTCTAAAGTCACACTGAACTGAAAAAGGTGTTGCATTTCTTTTTGCTCATCCTCACCTCAAAGTTGCTTATTTTCAGTGAATTTTAATTCCTTTTTGTAGAGATGAGTGTATTCCTCCTGTAAGAACACACAGCTGAGTAGCTTCCTTTTCACATAAGGAAACTGTCATTGAGCAAGCTGATTCCTCACTTTAAGGTTTTTCCTTTTTGAAATCTTGAAATGAGTATTTATTCCATGTGTGGCTGGACAAACCTGTGATTTTAGCCAAGTGCAGGAAATTTAAATCAAATGCAGTTACCACAGTACTATGTAAGGACCAACAATGCTTTTATCCCCCCCCAATTCCTGTCTTCTTATGAGGAGCAGTTAAATTTCCTCAATCATTAACAAATTAATGGATGTAATAGCTTAATATTTCTCCCTTAAGGACTCCAGGATGAATCATGTGGTTTATTAATCTACATTTTGGTCAGCTTGATCATTGCTACAGCACTGACTGTGGTAGGGTTTTGAGGTTCAATTCAATTTTAATAGACAAATATTTTTTTTTCTTGTTTTTTTAACTCTCTCCATCCTCAGCTCTCCTTTATTGTGTTTGCCCAGCAATAAGTGCTTTGACTCCACTTTTGGGAAAATGGCATTATTCTCCTCTTGGGTTTTTCTGATTTGTTCCACACCCCATTCCCCTGCAATCCCTTAGGTCACGTGAAAGGGGAAAAAGGCAGCAGCATTTGTTCCTCCCTGTCATCCTCACCTCTTGCGACTCCAGATTTCAGTCTAGAGGTGTCAACAGAGACAGAGATGAACTGGCTGATTTTCAAGGTAATAGGAAACTTCAACCTGTTCACTTAATTTAGTGCAACCTTCAAGTTCTAGATTTCCTTCAAGATATGCCTCGAGGGGAAAAAGATTTTCAAAGCCACCCACTCTGATGCTCCTTACTTATTTAATTGAAAAAAGAGAGAGATTTTGGATCGTTTTTGTGCATCTTCAACATGTGGTTATTAAGTCAGAGCCTTTTGTAATAAGCTCAGCTCTGAAATAGTTTGGCCCCTGCAAGCTGATTGTGCCATTTAATTCAGATCATCAATCTGCTGTCCTTCATTTCCTTATTTTATCTGTTTCATCATAACCTGTGCTGAATGAACCACGTGCTTTAGACGTCTTCTGGAAGCCTGCAAAAGTCAGGAGACAACTTTTATTGGCCACTTTGATCTCTTGGAGATTTTTTCAGCTCCTTTGAAACTCTTAAGGAGGTTCAGCTCTCCTGGTGACCTCCAGAGCAAAGGGCTGCATTTGCACTGTTGTCACATTTTGCCTGACTTCTTGGCCTGGGACTCAGTTTTTCTGCAGACTGTGGCCATTCGTGCACCTTCTTGTTTTTATCTTGCGAAATGAAGGGGAGGGTGCAGGGTGTTTTCTTAATCTCTCTCACATTAGTCCGTGATGTCTGATTTTTTTCTTAATTTATTTTTTTTTATGCTTGTGCCCCTCAATATCAAGCATTCAGTGAGGTCTTTTGAGAATTTGAGCGCACTCAAGTTGTGTTTGGGTCAAAGGAAATATAGGCTGGATATTAGGAAAAAATTTTTACAGGAAAGAGTGATAAAGTACTGGAATGGTCTCCTGGGGAGGTGGTGGACTCACCATCTCTGGATGTGTTTAACAAAAGACTAGATGTGGCACTTGGTGCCGTGGTTTAGTTGAGGTTAGGGTTGTGTCGGACTTGATGACCCTGGAGGTCTCTTCCAACCTAATGATTCTGGGATTCTGTGATTTTCTCAAGTAAATAACTACAAGGAACAGAGCTCAGTGAGCTGGAGGGGCCATTCTAGACCTAAGTACTTCAGTAGATTGACAGTACACCAAGTCTAGAGTTTACAAGACAGATGTGAGAACAATTTATGATAAATATTTTATTTTTCATCTGAATTTACCTCATCTTGGTAACGTAATTGTAAATATTGACATAAATCATTTAACAAAAAATTTAACATTTAGTGGAACTTGCTTAGGAAACTGAGCAAGAAAGCCATAACTGAAGCTGGAATTTGATCTTTCCACCACCCGTCCTCTATAACGAAGCTTTATTAAAATAAACTATTTTCATACTCTAATGGCTAAATATCCATGTTAATGGTGCTACTAATACAACTTAAATTGCTTTGAAGGAAAATGAGTGTTTATGCAGCAGAGTTCCAACATCACCTCAAGCGAAGGGAACAAAAAAGAATAAATCAAAACCCATAGATTGAGTTTCAAATTAAATCTTGAGTGAATATTGCTTTTAATGATTCGGTAAGAGTTTCATTAATCAAAAAAATGTGTATCATCTCTGCATTTTTTTAAAATAATAATAAAATATCACAAAGAAGACACAGAATCACTGATGTAAGACCAAGTAGCAGGTCTCTGCAGACTTTCTCAAAAACTCACTCTCAGGATCTGTTCTCTGCCATCTAGAGTGCCTCTGACTTAGGAAAAAAAAACCCCTTTTGACATTTATTGCTGTTACAAAACTGTTGGGCAATGGAAACAGGGTGCAAACTGCAGGGTGTGCGAGCACCTGAGTCACTTCATAGAGAGCAGGACTCTTTCCAAAGTCTATTTCTAAAGAAATAGATGCATATATGTTGCCTGCTGGCCTCTGGTTTACTCAGCCCTGGGTTTGGCCTGAACAAAACTGATCACTCTCAATGTATCCTCAATACCTCTTGAGCTGTGCAGGCTCAGGACGACCGTGCCTAGCTCGCATTCTAACCCTGATTTTTAATATACACTAGTTAACATGATGAGTGCTAATGAACCGTTCTGCGTGCGTGAGTTAAATTGCGTCATCTGTTCCTGAGACAAGAGAGGTGATTGCAGATGGGGCTGCAGCGGTCTGAGCTCAGCAGTGCTCCCGCTGCAGCACACCTGCGCGGCCGTGACAAAACCGGAATGTGCAGAGGGGAAGTTGCTTTTTCAGGGTGATTGTACCCCGAGCCCACCACTCGGGTTCCCTACGGGATGCTAATCAGCACCTGCATGCTGTAAAATGGTACATCTCCAATGTGACATGCATTCAATAAATGTGTGTACGAATATTTTTTGTTGAGTGATGAAGTGGTGATGAAAAATAATATTATCCCTTTTAATGTAGGTCACGAGTTATCTAGCGTTCGGTGATAGAAATATCCTCAAATAAATCAGCAAAAATAATTGCTGTTGTCACTCCTTTCCGCTTCTACTATTTTCATATGTATTTATTATTTTCAATACAAGTTCCCCCCTCAACTGCATAATCGATTGATGTTTTAAATTTTATTTCAATTGGAAAATGTCAAATCAGGTTCACTTTATTCATAATGCTGGTTTTTTCTGCATATAAGCACCTCAAATATGCTGCATAAAACCTTTCTATAGCAGCTTCTTTTGTAGTGTATTCTCCCTGATTCTCCTTTAATGTGATTACAATTAGTTGTAAGGAAAGTTTTTCTTCTCAAATCCAAGCTAATCCAAGAAAATTGTCAATGTGGAATAGTAGCTTATCAGAATTAATTTTGAATTGCAGTGCTAAACATCTTTAAAGCTCTTGTATATGATCTAAGACTTTAGAAAAAGAGCAAAACACTTAAGTAATTTCTATTTTAAAAAGGTGACAATAAACCAAGGTGCCATTATTCAGAGATGTATTACACTGGAGAATGTCTGAGAACACATCTTCTGGCGGAAAAGATTTTCTTTTTAAAATTCCAGTAGCTGAAAACATTGAACTGATGGGAATAAATAGCTTATTTGTCTCCAGTGTCCACACGAACAGTGTGGAAAATGTCTTTTGACTAAACAAGGAGCAGCTGGTAAATAATGTGATTGCATTAAGGTGACTGTGATAGTAGTCACCACATAAAAATGAGCAGTGTGCTGCATTTTTCTGAACTCTTTGTGCTGTAGTCTGGGGAGAAGAAATACCCCATGGGAATGAGAGTGAGTCCCTTAGCATTGCTTTTATTACCTGCCCAAAACCTGCACCTATTGGAAAGATATGTGTAAAGGAGAGAGTGAAATAAGTCATAACAGGTGATGATTATTTAGAGAAAACATCACCCTTGTCTTTTCCTTTGGAAATTCTTCATACATACTTAAAATGGAAATGTTATTGAGTTACACAAATGCAAGAAGTCTATTATGCCAATACTAAATTGGGTTTTTAAAGACACTTTCGTGCTTTGCTGGCAGCACTTGGCACAGTTTTAAGCTACCTTGAATAGCTGGTGCTTTGGTTCTGGGCCCTCCCACATTTTGAGGGCAGATAATCGTGTACATTTGCAAAGCACTTTAATAGAACACAGAACAAAGCATCTTGATATAGCACAACCAGGCTTTTCTCTCCAATTTTCCCTTGAAAGAAGGAAAAAAAAAGGCAACTGAAAGCTGAGATGAATTTTCATATGTTTGTTTCCTGTTGAGTGTAAGAACCAGAAGAGAGTACGGTGTCCTTTGAATCCTTTACAGAGATCCCTAACCCCAGATTCAGGGAGAAGACATGAATAAAGCAGAATTTTTCGGGTTCTTGAGGTAACTGTGGCGAATCCTGGTGACTTCTGGATTTAAATTTAGATTTAGGCAGAACGAGATCCTAAAGAGTTGAGCTTTATTTTTGAGAGGCTGTTGAAAGCTTGATTGAACACGGACTGAGTAAAATCAGAGACTGACCCTGAAATTTCCTGATGAAGTTTTTCGGTCAGCTTGGAATTCTGTGTGTGTGTGTGCAGGTGTGGTGATCTGGAACAAAATTATCCTGTGGGTAATGGTTCATTTGTCAGGAACATGGAGGAGGCTACACAGTGGTTTTTGCCAGCGCCTTGCTTGGCGCTGGTTTTTAAATGGTGCTGAAGATGTATCCAGGCCCCACCCAACAACTGCAATTCTGGGAAGATAAGAATAGGAAGATTTTTAATGTGTGTTTTGTGGTGTTTGTTTGTTTTCTCTCTCCATCTGGATTTATACAATTTTCAAGTGTCTCTGGTTTTCGTTATTTCTGTAGTGCTTTGTGGGAGGGAAGAGGGCAAAAGCCAATTTCATTGTTCTTTGCTTTTAAAAACTTGTAAGTAATGTGCTGTGAAGAATTCTACATTATGTTTGCTCCATTACACTTTGTCTCTCGTCATTCTGTGGTTGGAGAGGTGCTGTAAAACTACGCTAATAGAAATTTTATTAATTTGATATTGGACATATCTGGGAAAAATTCACTACCTTGCGGTCAGAATATATATATTTTTTAATACTTGAAGACTGCTGATGTGGAACGAGAATAATTTTTTTTTTTTTTGGAGACAAATGGCGTGTCTACATCTTTTATGAATGGGGAAACAGAATAAGGCTTTAGAATTTAATTGCAGTCTGGTGCTGAAAGTTATCTGGAAGGGGGTAGAGAGTTATTTTTGATAAAAACTTTCTACCCTCTGAAGTCCTCTATCACATCATTGTGTACTTTCTCACCCCCCTGGATAGCCTAAGATATTTGGAGTTCTGTCTGACTCAGGGGCTGATACTGAACACTGCCCAGGAGTGCTTCCTGCAAAGTCCTCTTCGTTTGCCTCCAAGTTTGATCATCCTCATCTTTGACACGAGCAGATCGTGTGTTGCCTTGATAGCAGGAGGCCCCTGGTGCCAGCGCAGTGTGAATTTCCTGTCCTTTCTCCGTGTGATGAAGCTGTGATTTTGGGAATTCTGACGCCCCGCCGCACATTGCTGGCAGGGACAGGCACGCAGCCAGCCACTGACTCATCCAGATTCTTACTCCATTTGGTGGATGCGTACACCCTTTTTTGTTAAAAGCTCATGGATCTATATCAGGTCAGAAAGAAGCTGAAATCCAACCCCCCAATCCAGGTGCCTTCTGCTGTAAGTATTGCCTTGATAATGTGCGCAAAAAATCAAAGGCTGAGACTCCTGAAATGGATCAAACTGGTTGTTAGGCACCTTGGTCCTGGAATTGCTTTTGATTTAGATCAGAAATACCAGATGCAGCAGGCAATTAACTCCGTAGCAGAGCCGTGGACTTTATTACTGTGACCCAGATGAGATCTGCTCTGGCACCAATCTGTATTCTGCAAGCTTAATGTGAATAAGTGCTTTCAATTCCAAAATAGACAAGAGAAATAACCAGGAGTTATGAGTGTAAATATGTTGTTGGGTTGTGGGCCTCAATAAACCAATAAATCTAGAGTGTCCTTTCACTCAGATGTGATTAACTAAATCAGTGAATAATATGCTAGATTAATTCTCAGAATCATTTCATTCTCAATGAATGTATCCTTAGTCTGTTGAATAACATTTAAGTTGTTTCAGTTCTCATTTTCCCTGTAAATAAATGGTAACAATATCTTCATAGATATTTTTAAAAACACATTGATATCTGTTTGTGAAGAGTACTGTTGAAACAAAAGTCTTTTATGGATTATGTACAATAACTTTATTATTTATTGTTACGCAGGCATAAAAGGCAAACAGAGTGGCATGGTTTATATTATTCTTGGCTTGTGAAAAAGACAAATTCTGCCAGAGGTACACTTGGCGCGTAATTTCATTATTTTGAGTAAATTCGTGAGTGATTTCAAGGGAAATAATCTTCACTCTTTAATATAATAAATATATTTTGCGTTTCTTTCACAGAATCCTAGAATGACCTTGGTGAGAAGGGACTTTAAAACTCCTCCAGTGCCACCCCCTGCCATGGGCAGGGACACCTTGCACTGTCCCAGGCTGCTCCAAGCCCTGTCCAGCCTGGCCTTGGGCACTGCCAGGGATGCAGGGGCAGCCACAGCTGCTCTGGGCACCCTGTGCCAGGGCCTGCCCACCCTCACAGGGAGGAATTTCTTTGTCATATCTAATCTAAAGCTACCTTCCTTCAGTTCAAAGTCATTCATCTGCTTCTGTGCATCTGCTTGGGTAAGAAAGTTAAGCAGCTAGGCTCCACTGAGAAAATGACATAGTGTATAGTTATTTCTTGGAAGACCTTGACTGCACTTTTTTCTTCTTTCAGTTCATTACCAGAATACTGTCTAATTTTCAAAAAGTTCTTCAGGGCAAGTACTTTCCTTAGAGGCAATTTTTGTAAGTTGAAGTTGCCTGTTATTTAAATCAGCGGTGCTCAATGAGTAGATATTTTCTGTGAGAAAATACTAAAATGTGGTCTTTTTAGAAAGAAGATCAAAGAGTACAGTACAGAGTAGCTGCTTAAAAAAAGGGACAAGCCTGATACCTTTTTTTTTTTACTTTTGTCTGCCTTTTCATTAGAAAAAAATCAGTAGCATTTAGTTTCAAGTAAGGCCTTCAATTAGTATTTAACTGACTATAAGTATCTAATTATATTGCAATTAATTCTTTATCTCAATCACTTAATTTAAAGTGGAACTGAATAACCTTGGGTTTGGGTAAGTTTGAGATAAGTAATCAGAGTAAAAGTCTGATAGCAATTAAAATCAAGATAGATACACCACCCTGCAGGTATGGACTTGCAGCAGCGCACAATTTCACCATGGACACTGGAGTGGGTAAATAGGCCGAGCTTAATTTTTTGTGCAAACCTCGTATTAGGTGCTCTCAATACTGCTCAGACGCTATGAAAAATCTGTTATCACAGCAAATCACATTAAAACCCTCAAAGTAATCAGCAGAAACAAAATGCAATCATCTGGCATTTTTACGTAGACTCCGCGTTAGCTTGGAGCAGTTCCATTTACTTCGCCATTTCCCCTGCCCCCAAGCAGTGGCAGAAGCTTCCTGGAGCTGGAGTGAAAACAGAATCAAGCCCACAGGGCTCCAAATAGAGGTCCTAAGCACAGAATTCATTAAGAAATAACTTGAGAAGTCTTCCTTGTGCCTGTGGGCGCTGGAGGAGCCGCCCTTGGCACCCTTGCTGCTGCCACTGCTGCTTTCCTGTCAGGCATGGGGTTCAATCCCAGGGGCAGGCAGCCTTCAGGAGCAGGAGGTGATGCGACATGAATCGTTGCTGCTGGACTTTGTATACCACACCTTCTTTGGCCCATGAGGGGATGGGGAGGAGGTTTGTGTGATTTTTGCGTGATTTTAGCGCGTTGCAAACACAGAGGTGAGCTGAGGGTGGTTTACGCTGTTGGAAACAAAATGCTGATGCTTTCGGGGAGCTTCACTGGGTTTTGTTGCAGTCGTGAGCTTACCCTGAAAGAGGAAAAGCTGTCTTTAAAAACCAGCTTTCCTTTTGGTATGGAAAGTTTCATTGTGATTGTGGGATATAAGTTCTGGTTTCAGCTTTTTAAAAGGTTAGAGTTGCAGCCTGTCAGCTGTCATGATGAGAAAGACCCTGAATTTTATTTTTTTTTTTCTATTAGAAAGAAAAACTCTTCATTTACTTTGGTAGTTTAGTGCAGTTAGCGTGAAGAACAAGAAAATCATAACGTCAGCTATCTTTGACTGAAACAGTGCCACCAGTTACAAAAATCGAACTGCATGAATTTTCCAACTGAATTTTCACTTCTAAAGCTGAAGACAGCATTTAATCAGTGCCATTCACTCTGCTTTGTCAGGTACTTGGATAGCAGCAGTAAAAACCACTGCAGACACCTCTCTTAAACACCCATGATATTTACAGTATCACTGAGTGTGCTTTCCTGTGTCACTCTGAGACCAGGTGGCTTTACAGTGCTTTGAAAGTTGCCATAAATTGCTTTAAGATTTTTTAAAAATGAGTTTCAACGGAATGATTGAATCAGTGGTAGGGCCAGCTAAGGGTTGCACTGAATTTTGTACCAGAGGATTAATCATGAAGAGGAAAAAAAGATCATGAGCTCAAATTAGTTTTTGAGTGTTAAAAAATTTGCATCACACCCCAGAATTGCAGTCCTGAGGTCAGGCTGCTGAGGGTGCAGAGAGGAATAAGATCCTAATTCGTTTAGCAAACTGAGGTTGATGCCTTTTGCTTTTGCAGGGACACAGTGGTTTAGTCTGTACAGAAATACTTGAAAGGCTTCGTGACTTTGGGTCAGCGAATTAAAAATACCCCACCTTTATTTAGATCAGTTTTCAGAAAAGTATGTTCAGGAGGTGGTTTCATACTTCTGGCTGACATCAGACAGAGCCTGAGAATTTTCAGACACCACGATTCCAAACTTATCTGCTTGCTGATGTTATTTGGTTATAAGTGGAGTCAGTTTGTTTAATTCCTTTAAAGAAAAGATTTTTTTTTCCCTTTACACATTTTTTTAAGTTGCTCACACAGAGCTTTATTCTTCATTTTTAAAAAGAATCATAAGGCAGTTCGTTATTTATGGAGGTGGTTAACACATCTGAAAGTTCTAATTTATTTACTGCAGATAACATTGAGGCTGAATAGGAAAATGTTAGCGAAATCCTCAAGAACAGAGGTGCTTTAATTCATCTCAAAGAGAAAACAAATATCTTATAAGGGTAGCTATCGTTAATAATGGGGGAAAGGTGTATGAAATGTTCACTTGAAATTAATTTCCAGCAAAACACTTTGCAGATACGTCTTTATGCAGCACATAACCCAACAGCTCAGGAAGAGTTAAAAGTGATTCAGTATTTCTATAGGAAACGAAAATATCCACTGTAACTTTAGCTGGGAGGTATACAGTGTCCTAAAAGGACAAGAGATGAGATTTTTATGTATAAATAAATAATGTATAGAATTTGTAGATTAAGAGCAAAACTCACTATGCCACTGCTGTCTTGTTTGTGGAAAATACAAAACAGAAGTTTGGATTCTGTGGCTTTGATGCTGTTGGGTTTTGTGTTTGTTTCTTTGGGGTTTTTTTTGGTTTTTTTTTTTGTTTGACAGTTTCTTGGCTTGTTATATTTTTTAAATCTTGCATTTAATTTTTGAAAATGTGGTTCTCTACTTCGTGAGAATCCCATAAAATTCCTTTTCTTATATTAATAAAGGTAGTGTTGAGCAGTATAGATGTTTCCTAAGATAAGCACATTTTTCCTTGTGCTGAACCCAAAGAGTTGTCTCCTGCCTAGAGAGACTGGATCTTTTTTTTTTTGATTTTTTGAATTATTTTCATGACTTTAGAGACATAAAAGTGCGAACTTCACCTTCGTTTCTTCATGCTGCTTCTTTGAAAGCATGTTAAGCCAGGTTTTACAAATTAATATTTTCTGACTCTGTCATATATTTGTATAAATGGGATTAAATATCAGCATGTCAGGGTCAGAATCAGTTTAAATAATCAATCTGCCAAACCATGCCAACAGATAGTTTAATTTCATTGTGAAATACTGCTTAGGGGCCAGAAGAGCACACTAGAGTATGTTTCCATCCCTACATCCTTATAATAAGAAATTATCAGATTAATACAATGAATTGCTTTGAACTTAAAAGCTGTTGTTGTCCTGTTGTAACTAGATGAGAGAGTGTTCATTATTGAAGCATTAATTTGACTTAGTTTGGACTGGAGACTTTTTATTAACTATTTCTTCCATATTAAATCGTCTCTGTGAGAATTCTGTGCATAATAGAAAATGAGCACCGGTTGCTCGTATTATTTGGACAGCTGCATTGAAGATTCTTTTCCGAAAGGTAGAAGACGACTTAATTTGACTTTGCAGAATTACACAGAGCAGCCATTGGAAGACAGTAAAAATTAAGTCAGGGGAAAACCTCCTGAGTTACCCTTCCTGCTTCAGGCTGGTTTTGGGGCTTAGCAAACTTAATGGCAGAAGTGGCTGGAGTTCCTATCAGTGTCTGAGATCCCAAAGGAAGTTCAGAACACTGTTATCTGATGCTGCTTTCCTCTAATACAGACAGATTTATTCTCTATATTGATCTTCAAGTATATTCCATTCCATTCTCAGTAATTTATTTTAGAGCAGCATTTTTCCTTAGGTGAATGAAGCTGGGATAAAGACAAATCACCTGAATGTTCCTGCAAGGAGATTTCCTCGGTTTTGGCCGAAATTAGGCACGCAGTTAAAAATGTGGAGTTAATCCAAAAGGATGCCAGTATAAGAGAGGGATCATTTGAACCCTTAGTGGGCCCAGCAGATCACATGTAGTGAGTGAAATGGGAGTCTGGAAGAGATTTTCAGAAATACTTTCATTAAGAAAAAGTTAATCACTCGAAGAGGGATGATGGAAATGATAATTACCTGTATTTTTTCCACTGACATTCAAGTGGTGGACTGAATGCATTCTCCAAGAATAAGGGATGTCATCACAGAACTAAAGAAGCATGCCTGAAGAAATAAAATGGGGTGTGTGTGCATTTCCTCTCGATTATTCCAGTGCACACTTGTGAATTTTTCTTTCACTTGTGAACTTTGTCTTTCACTGCTGTCACTAATCTCTTGGCTTTGTAGCCGTCAAGCACCTGAGCTTGTAGGACTTAAAGTGCATTTGGGTTTATATGAGAGGATATATCATGTTTTATTCTTCATAAATATATTTACCATATTATATTTCCCAAATTCCATATTTTTTAAAAACCCTTAACGCCGGAAACTTGAAAATTAAGAAGACCAACACCAAAAAGGCAAGGGCTTCCTATTGCAGCCAGACTCAAAAATATCTCTAGTACTGAGCACAGCAGAAATACCCAGATCTGTTATACCCTTTTACCAAAAATACAGAGTAATGTGCCTTCCTTCTGTAAGGATGTTTTTGGCTCTTCCTAATTTTCAGTTTTCCAGAGAATCAAAGGACTCGTGTTTATTTGGAAATAGTTCTTGTCACTGAATTTCAGGAGCTGTGCTTTGGTGTGTTTAAGTGTGCTCAATGTTTTAAATATTTGGCCAGGGTTTCAGGGTGAAAATAGAATCTGAACACTTGAAAATGTTGGTGTTTCCTCCAGTTGCAGTAAGAGGCATCCACAAAGCATTTCACTGAATTGATACAATGAGTTTCTTCGCATAGTCAATAAGATAAAATACTGTATATAAATGTAATAATAG
Source organism: Donacobius atricapilla (assembly GCA_013397315.1). Taxonomy (NCBI): domain Eukaryota; kingdom Metazoa; phylum Chordata; class Aves; order Passeriformes; family Mimidae; genus Donacobius; species Donacobius atricapilla. The sequence continues at coordinate 701,615 of WBMY01031620.1, forward strand.
TATTTTCTTCAACTCTGAGTTTTGTTGGGGTTTTTTTTTTTTTGTGAGAGGAGCCCAGACAGAGAACTGCTTGAGTGCTGCTTAAATGGATGCCTGGCTTTGGTTTTGTTTTTTAGTTGCATCTAGAGCTTGAGACTTTTAAGTCATCTGTATAAGTGAGATAGGCAATCCCAGGTTTATTTATGTGCAATATTTGGGTTTTTTGCAAAGCAAACATAAACAAGAAATCCAGTGGCAATTTAATATCAAAACTCTTTAGAGAGAACCCAAATGTTTTACAATATTGATAAGTGTAAAGCAGTTTTTTTAACACAGTACTCATCTGCCTGCTGTGCTTTTACAATCCATTCTTTGTCTTGGCAAAATGGAGCTGAAATGGAAAAAATATTTGAGTTAACCACCCATTTCTTTCATCATGATAAAGTTTTTCTGCTGTGAAAATATGGTAGCAACTTCCCTGAGTGGAGCAGAATGTAAATGATGATGCTCAAGTCCTCCCATGCAGGGATCCTGATGAAAAACTGCTGTTCAAACGTTGTCAAGAAATTGCTGCTGTATGCTGTGGGTATCAAATGTCTTTGCTGGCTGTAAATTAGCGAACATCCCGTGCTCTATTACATTAATTGCAGATATTTCTTCTTAAGGATAGCATTTGTTAATGTATTTATAGTCCATTTGTTTTAATAAATACCAGTTTTACTTCAGTGTTTGTCTGAAAAGCCAGACTTGAATGGGTTCTAAATCTGCTGGGTTCTTCTCTGCACATTGTGGCTGCCAGCCTCGTGTTAGTGTTGTTTAAGAGTAGAAAGAAAAAGATCTTGTCCTTTTACGGGTTTTGCTTTCATTGTTTTGTTTTGTTTGTGTTTTCTCCCACTCCAAAAATTCAAATGTATTTATTTTAGAGAATGGACATACATATGTATATATCTATATCTCTCTCTCTATATATCTATCTCCTAAATGCTGAGTAAGGAATATTTGCACTTATTAATTTTATTCCAGCTGCTAAGTAATAATATCTGTCTTCTACCAATGTTTTCTGGTAGAATCTTTCAGGAACCCTTAAACCTGAGGTAACTAATTTACTGCCTGGATTTCCTGTGTGTCCTGTTATCACTGCTGCAGATTGTCCATAGTGACATTTTCCTCTCATTCAATAGAAAACAACAGTTCTGTTGATGTTACTATTTTTTATCATAAATTTTGCTGTCTTCAAGCATCTCATGGGACTGACCTGTGTGAATATCTACCCTCCTTTCTTGTTTCATTTGCCAATTTGTTAGCTGGATTTTCTTCCCCTGAGCTAAAATTATGTTCTTGCATTTGTAACTGTCCAACAGACTGACATCAAGGACCAGATACTCTAGGTCTAAAATGAAAATAACCTCACCTGAGAAGGCAAGAGACTGATATCTGTGCAGAATTACAGTTCATAGCACAGTACTTAAACTTGGAAAAATTACCTTCATATTTTTTTCTGTTGTTTTGTGCCAATGGGCACCTGTCAATATTACACAAAGTACACTTTATCTCTGCAACCTACTGCAAAATGATAATGGCCCGTGTTGCAGATATGCAATTAATGGCTCTAATGAAAGTAATTGAGAAGTAATTTTCCAGGGAGTCACCAAATTTAAAGAATGCGGGGACGTTATTTGGACTTGGAGTTTGTTCTGCAAATCTGGAATTGAAGTAGAGCTGCTGTAAATTTTCACTATGGTATCTTGGTTTTTGGTGATTAGATTATTAATTAGCTGATCACAGATCCAAGGGACTCTATGTATTTTTCTCAGTTCTGCTTCTTTTCTCATTCCAGTAATTATTTTTTGTTGCTGTTTTCAGTTTGGAGAATAAGTTGGCTTTTTGTGTTTTACAATTTTGTGTTCATTAATCAGCTCGTTGTCACTGCAAGGGCTGTAGGGAATCAAGGACAGCATTATTTGTTGGGAATATCCAGCATTTGCTTTACTGTTTTCCCATTATAGTCAGTAGGCGCTGCTGCAAAGCAAAATGAAGGTGGAACTGTAGACAGACTTTTTGCTGCTAATGCTCACCCTGCTACTTTGAATTTCAGGATTCTGCTAACAGCCATGTTACAAACCTGAGAACTGTGCTGAGGTTCTTTCCTCTGCAGTTGGACCATTTGTGCTGTTAAGTTTAAGGATATTTAGATTTTAGGAGTAAATTTTTTCTGTGGGGGTGACAAATATATTCAGGACTGCAATGCTGTTGGCTGAATGCAGGTGTGTGCAAGTTAGCACTTAGTAAAAATACCTTTCTGGATGTCAGTTCTGTTCCTTCAGGTCCAGTGCTCAGGGGATGCTGCAGTTTTGAACTTCAAATTGGCATATTGCTTTCAGAAGAGTGTTGCTCTGTGTGCATTTGATATAAAATAGCTGAAAGTATTTGTGTGAGACAAGCAGAAAATAGCATCATGTGCATGTGGTATAGACTTCTTTGGCTCATTAAGTTCATATCTTGGCACCTGATAAATCAACTCACATGTTCGTGTTCTTAAAGTACCACATAATAGATTAAACAGCCGTGTTCTTTACAGTTTTCTGTATGTAATTAAAATTTTCTACTCCGGATCTTGATTAAGAGTCTCCATTGATTTAATTGGAATGCAGAGTTACAGCTGCAGAAAACTTGAGTTGGGAGAGTGCCTCCATCTGCCTTTGTTACCTAGAAGAATTAGTATGTTGTTACTCCAAGGGGATAAATATCATAATTAAGAATTTTCAGTCAATTGACTTCTCAACTCTTGACTTGTATTTGAAGGTTCCTCACAGGACTCTGTCTGTGAAACACTTATTTTTACTGACTTTATTTCTATCCTTTCTGTTTATCAGATGCATTTTTTTGGTGTTTATTTGTGTGGGTTTGGGGTTTCTGTTTGGGGTTGGTTGGTTGGCTTTTTTACCCTTCTATTTTAGAAGGGAGAAAGAAGTGTGGAGGTGAAAGGAAATATTCTGGGGTGTGTTCAGGTTTCTGTCATGAGCCAGGGCTGGGCACAGTGTATTTACAGGGATGTCTGTCCTGGATCCAAGGGATGCTCTGCAGTGTCCTGGTCCTGCTCACTCACCTGTACCTCTGGCACAGAAGGGGAAAAAAGAACAGCGATATATCAAAGAAGGAAGCTCTAAAATATTCCCCAGTTCTGAAGCAAATCCGCCCTCTTATTTTATACTAGAATACCAATATATTAAAAGAAATGCCGGTGGATCTTCAGATATCTCAACATTTTATTTTATTCTGCAAGGTTTACAGAAGAAGAAATATCACACCCTGCTTTTGGCACAATGGAAAATTTAATAATACAGGAGAAAATCATGCAAGCACTTGTTACTTTGCTTATAGATGTTAGGCAGTTTCCTTCTCGAATATAACTAAGTTCCCACCATTTTGTATTAGGTTAATAAGTAATTGTAGTGGAGAACAAGGAGGCTGGTGAGTGATGATTAAAATGTGGTTGGTGCTGTCTCCATTGCCCAGATGAATAGCAATATTTGTTTAAAACCTCAAATTCCTGCAGGAGATGATTTTCCAGTGTTGTATTTTCTTATCTTGAGCCACTTCATTGTTAGCCTCTCAGACTTGTTAATAATTTGAATTCATGGGTCTAAGAACAAGGAGCTCAATAAAAAGAGAACACTTATTTCCAAATGCAAATCACTCCCAGGCAGATGAAATGATGCATTTCCAGTTAAGGATGTCAGAAACATCAGGCTTAGGCAGTAGGGTCTCTTGCATGTGCCAGTTCATAGAGGTTTTTCCTGAAAAGTAAGTGTTTGGGGAAAACATATTCTTAAGAGGTAGTAGGGGTAGCATTTCCAGGAGTAATTTTGTAGAGGACACGGCTTTTTTCACTTAATTTCTGCAAGCACATTGCTGACCTTTGGGCTGGTGTCACTGGGTTGAAACCCCCTCTGTGTTGCATGTTCATGAGGAAATGCACAGAAGCCCTTTGGGATTTAGTTTCTTGTTGAAACGTCTATGAACTAAACACACATCCTTTTCATTTGAATGAGCCTGCGCTGTCTGATAAGGGGGAAATAAAACTAACTATGAAAGTTCTGGTGAGGCCAATTACCACGTATGCGTGTATCCAAAACTGAATAGTTTTGTGTCAAAGATGTTTTGGAACTATTTGCTGACACCTTAAAGAGTTTGAGGATGTAGCTGTTGCCTTGTGCTGTGTACCCTTCTTGTTTCCACACTGTCATGGGGAATGCAGCAATCCATCACATTTATTTGGATGGAACAATGGTTATTCCAGCAGTTTTATAACCACCCTCTATATTGTTATAGCCAAGGCCATTTTGTCATGAGCTTTTCAATTTCAGAGCCAGTGCCCATCATTTATCTGCATAACTAAAACCAGTGGTAAGCACATTTCTGCCACAGTGAGACTGATAATGGCTTCTGTTAAAGTCTTTTTAATGATTCAATTTGAGGTAGTGATTTCCAGAGGAGGGAAATTCCATTTGTTAGGGATCTTTTATTTTAATTCTTTTTATATGAAAAGTGTAGCAGAGAATTAAAAAAAAAGAAAAAATCTGCTTTTTCAATTTTCCAGACTTGCAAAATAGCAGCATGTGCAATAGGAATGTGTGACTCCCCAAAACAAAAGCTTGCTTTGTGGAATAAGGTGATGTAACTACAGATCCTATGGCCTCTCTCCTGTTCTAAGAAAATTCCAGGCTTTTGGACACTGCATAAATTAGCTGACATTACTGCCGTCGCTTCCATGGTTTTAATTGTGTTTGCAGTTCCACTTTACCTCAAATTGGAGAAGAGTGGCTCAAATGACTCTTTATATGGAGAGCTTTACCTCTCTGCTGCCACAGTGATGGTACCTGTGCCGAGCACAGGAATTAAAAGTGAATTTGTGTCTGTTCCTTGGAGCTGATACAGGTGGCAGATGATTCCCTCTGCAAGCAGCCCACCTCTGCATTTCCCCTTCTATCTCCGTACTGAACTGTTGCCAGGTTCTCCCGATCCTAATTTTTAGTTCTGTGCAAGCATATGAAGTGTTTAAAAATGGAAAAAATAAATACAGAAACATTAATGAGGAGCCTATAGTCATGTGATGAGAAATGTTAGTTACATAAGGTATAATTTGCTGTAATTCAGGAAATGGAATGAAGGCAGCGCCCAAACCTGCCTGTGAATAGTACACAACTGGAGATAGTTGGGCTGCAGTAAATCTTGTCCCAAATGTTCTTTTCAAATCCATTGCTGTGCACAGTGTGGAGCACTGAGATTCTCATCTTGAGAGCTGATCTTGAGTCAAAATTCAAGTGTTTAAGGTTTTTATATATGTACAGCAGCCACCTTAAGATGACTTTTTTTATAAAAAGGACAAAGTCTTTATGATAATCCTGTATATTTGGACATTTTAATGAATTTGGTAGAACTTTGCTCTGAATTTCTTATATGGGCAAACCATCCCACTAAACACTTTCTCCTTGCTTTATAAACCTGGGCAAAGTTGCCTAAAGACCTTTGCAGCATCGGAAAGCAAATGGCAGGGTCAGATTTCTGTGGTGTCCCAGACCAGCCACATCGAAGCCTTGGATTGTATGAAGAGAACTTCTGAACTGCCATGGTTTAAAGAGTTCCAGATTTTATTTTTTTTTTTTAATGGGGATCCAGGCTTAGTGAACTAAGGCAAGTAACTTAAATTATAGATCATGTATAAAAGACAGTCTTCCCTTTCCTAGGGGCCTGGATTTTTAACAGTTTCCTGTATTCAGGTTGCCCTGCTTTGGGGTGACTAAAAGAAATTTGTTATTAGAGGTATCATGGCGTGTCTTAAATCTACTTTAAGATTTGCAGGTATCTCCCAAGTAAAACTAAGGTCATTGCCTTCCCTTTGTGAGGGTCATAATTATTTGTAAAATAGAGTGTGAAAACCTTACTGGATTTTTGAGACACTACTCAGCAGACTGGATAATGAAATCCCAGTGAACCCTTTTAGTCTGAAATGCCATGGCTCACTCCCAGCTGATCACCTATGAAGGTAAAATCATCTCATTTTCAGCAGCTGTACTTTGTCTTGCCCTTTGAGATGCAAAGCCTTTTAGGGCAGGGACTCAGCTGACCACAGAGTTCAGAGAGTCACTGACCCTCCTGACTTGTCACTGCTGGAATATGAGGGAACAGGCTGTCATCTTTTCTGCCTGGCTATCGTTCATCACATTTTTGTATTTATGGCATGCACAGCAAATTCTTAAAGATGTTTCAAGTCTTGATTTCTCTTTTTAAGCAATCCCTAGGATGCTGTCTAGGCTGATTAGCATTCAGTATGTGCTGATGGGTAATGCGACTTTACTGGTAAATAATCTTGTTTACATTTGAGTTTAAATGTTTTTTCTGTAGTCTGAGTGTGGGGAAAAGGGAATTTCAGCAGAAAATGAATTTCTCTGTGTTGCACCTTTTGTGAGTGAGTTGTGCCATTGGGAAAAAAATAAAGTCAAGATAAAGACTACCAAAGGAGAGCATTGTCCTAGTTTTTGTGTTTTGTGACTTAAAATTTATAAATTATTTAACTCCTTGCACGGCTTTAAACATTATATAAAGGGAAGATTTACGCGCAAACTCCCCAGAATCTGGGTGTCATGGATGTCTGAAAAATGAAGGAAGATGCAGGGTTCTGCAGCCCCTCATCCTCCGGCGTTTTCTTTCAAGCTCAAAATCCCAAATTGCTGCACTTCCCTTTCCTCTGTTGAACGGCTCCTGGCGACAGAAGTTTCTCAGACAGCTCCTTGAATCTTCCCATGCTGCCCAGGTAAACCTGGCGGGATCATTGCTTTCCCTTTGCACACTGACAGTGTGATCACCTCTGACCACGTCTCGCTCTCCACCACTGATATTTCCCAGCGCTCCCGTGCCCTGCTCAGCTTTCTGCTGGTCAGAGCAGCTGTGGGCACCTCATTTCCTTGGGGTTTTGTGGCTCTGAATTTGGCACCTACTCTCTGAACCCTGACTTCTGTTGGGGTCCTTGATGCTTCTCCATGACTCTTCTGTGCTTGTTCACAGCCAGTTAAACAAAATACTGAAGCATTGCCTCCTCCCTGCTTTCCCAGTGACATTCCCTTTTGGATAGCAGGCTATTTTATAGCAGAACCCTTGCACGGTGCACCTGAACCGTGAAGATTTTAGTTTTTAATAACACAGTGTACAGCTTTTGAAGGTGCTACTGGTAAATCACCCAAAACCCAATGGGGAATGAAAGTTTCTCTGCCTTTGCTTGAATCTATCAGACGAGGTTAACTGTCTTTTTTGGATTTTTCCAATTTGAAACAGATTTTTCTCTTTCTGCATAAACAGGACACTGTTTTTTACTTTATTACTCTCTTTGTGGGTTAAATACTTTGATTTCTGCTGCTTTATGGGGTCTGGGTTTTATTCCTGTGTTTGATGCTGCAGAATCTTTTGCCCTGGGTTTGTCAGTTCTCAGTTGTGCATCAAGAGGACCTGTGCGTGCACGTGTGCAGTTTATTGGAAAAGCTTACAAGCAAATTTTGTAGGAAATGACCATTCATATTTCATAGAACAAATTACTGCTCTCCCACATTTCAGTAGACTCTTTCTTACTGTTCTGGGTTAATTAATACATAGAAAATGACAGGGCATGAATTATGTTGAATTAATTTAGGCTGTTAGCTGTGAATCTGACATCTGAATGCAGCCAGCAGAGCCATCTATGCTGTAATAAGATTCTTGTGAAAGCCCAGCAATTTAAGATTATAAAATATGCACATATATGCCTGAGTTTATACTTTTTTCTTTTTTTTTCCCTATATATATATATATATATATATGCAAACATAAACACACCCCCCCTCCCTGCACTGGAAGTTACTGGGTAGTCACTGATGAGACTCCCATGGGCCATTTTTTCTCTGCAAGTTCTACGGGAGTCTTCTTGAGGTCTCATCTAGTCAGTGCAATTTTCAACTCAGTGTAATGAAATGAATGAATGAACGGAGCAATTTACAGCCACAGCTCAAAATTATTGCCAGACAGTCATGCCTCTAGATTTCTCCTGCCTTTTTTATAACAAGAAATATTTTGGTGGCCTGCTATTGTTGACAGCTTCGTTGGGAGCTTTCTAACAGTAATAAAAAAGCCCCTCCAGTACAACAGCTAATTCAAGATTTATGGAGCGTGTGGAATTTTACTCCAAGACTGAACGTGCTCATAATCAGGAAGCAGAGTCTGAATACAGGGAAATGGAGGAGGGCATTGCCCCTCATTCTGCTCAATGGACCATAAACCACCTGCTGTTTTGAGTGCCATGCCACCAGAGGAGCTGGAGCTTTTCCAAACTAGTAAGTCATTTTCAGCCATGTGTTTAAACGCTGAAAAGGCATGAGGGATGAAGAATATGTATCTTCCCTAACATTTTCTTGGTCAGTGTCATCCTCCTCTCCTTGTTGCGTCTTGTGTGTTTTGTCTTACCTTTGTCTATTTGCAACGTCTTCAGTCTTTAAAATGCACTTTTTAATATGTTTTCTGTATTGTCTTACTTTGAAGCTTTAAATCATGTATTGATACTCAGACTGGTTTGTGGATAATTAGGCCTTTCAAAAGCATTTGGACAGAATTAAGATTGCAAGTCTCCTTTTTAAGATTCTGGCTCTTTTGTGGGTTTTGAAAGCTTCTCCTTAAAATCTTTATCAAGACTGATGCTTAACAATTGTCTTTGTGCACAGCAAAACTACTGAAATGTGACTTCATAATGAGAATTGGTTCCTTAAACTCTTGACCCTTCCTCCTTTGCTTGGACAAATTCCTGTACCTGATAAATATACCCTGGATGAACCAGCACACAAAAAACCTGGGACCAGATGCCTTGCATGTCCTGAAGTGAGAATCACTGAGTAATGTGAAAAGTAGCTCACTTTTTTAGCACTTTTATCTCAATGAACATTTATACTTTTGGTTTCATCTTGCTCTCTCCCAGGGCTCAGTTTTGCTCCTGTGGAGGGGTTTGGTCTCTTTCACTGGTGTCAACTTTGCTGCAAAATTTGGGGGAAAATGTTTAATCCTGAAGACAGTGGTGATTATTCCTACTGAGCTTATTGGTCTTGGCATCTGTTATGTGTAATTTTGGATTTTTCAGGTTGGAATCAATGACCTTAAGTGTCTCTGTCCCGTATTCTCTTGCCACGTTCCAAAAATCCTGAAGCAGTGAAGAGGCAGGCAGGTTTTTCCCGGTGTGAAATCCTCAGAAACTCTCACAACCTTGCGGGCTTCAGGGTGAGGGGGTCACTCAGCATTTGAACTGTAGGTTCCCTGAGTACTGAAACTTTGGGATTTGTTGTAAGCCCAGGGAACCTGAGCACTGACAAAGGCTCAGCCTTTGCATCTTTCCCACCCCTCAGAGGTCCGCAGGGAAGGGCAGATGTAGCAATGAGAGCAATTCGTGTCTGACTGAAGGAGCAGCGTGGGTGCATTTTGCTTTTTCTTGCGGTCTGCTGCTTTCCAGGGGAGGAATGCTCACGATGCTCTTCCTTCCTCTAACCCAGACATTGAAACCCACCTCTCGCCTTTGGTAGGGACCAATTAACCGCCCTGTGTAGTGAGTTGAAATGCTCGCTGTCTCTCTCCTTGGAAACACCACCAATTTTTTAAAAATCCATTAGATCATGCAAGGAACTGGAGTGATCATAAGCCTGGATCCTGGAAAACTTCATAATTTGGATCTGAGGGGTGGGATGCAGCAATAGTCGTAAGCAGTGGGCTGGGTTTGCTTTGGGATTTGAAAGGGATAAAACTGCCTGATCTAACCAGTGAGCTGCTGAGCAAAAACAAACACTGATAGAAGCAGCAGCACTGTCACTACCTCAGCTGGAAAATGTGACCAACACCATTTCATGGAGTTATTTTTTAAAGGATGTCCATCTTTAGGGGAAGCTCCAGCCTGGGTGTCTTAAATGGAGGATGTTCTTCAAGGCTTGGTAATTGAAGGTGTAATATTTGTGTACAGAGACTCTTTTAGCATTCGGCTTCAAGCTGGCTGAGGCAGCCCCCTGCCAAGTGTAGTGACCTCTCTCACTCCCATTTTAGGTGCCTGGCTTTGTCTGT